>VXAA01003337.1:10159-30346 GCA_013399115.1 Anseranas semipalmata | reverse complement strand
GAGGGCATGAACATGAGTTTGGGGCACCAACAGAGGGCTTCTCTGCTCCTCTCCCATTACCCCTGCCCCCCATCCCAACTCCTCCCGCCCCACAACACCCCAAAATCTCCCAGAAAAGGGGCAGAGCCTGGAGAAAAGGCTTTATTGCGCAGTGGGCAGCAGGGAGGAGCAGCGGGGGCGGAGGAGGAGCAGGGCGCCCCAGCCCAGGCGCAGGGCAGGGGGTGCTTAGAAGCATTTTCGGTGGACAATGGAGGGCCCAGCCTCGTCGTACTCGGGTTTGCTGATCCACATCTGCTGAAAGGTGGAGAGGGAGGCCAGGATGGAGCCGCCGATCCACACTGAGTACTTCCGCTCCGGTGGGGCGATGATCTGCCAAGACACGGGCCGTTAGAGCAGGATGGGGCCCCCCACGCCCCCCAGGCTGCCCCAAAATGGGGAGGATGGGGGGTTGAATGCCCCCCCCCACCTACTTTGATCTTCATGGTGCTGGGAGCCAGTGCTGTGATTTCCTTCTGCATGCGGTCGGCAATGCCAGGGTACATGGTGGTGCCACCGGACAGGACGTTGTTGGCATACAGGTCCTTGCGGATGTCAATGTCACACTTCATGATGGAGTTGTAGGTGGTCTCATGGATGCCAGCGGACTCCATGCCTGGGGTAGAAGGTGGCTGTCAGCACCCCCGTCTCCCCCCCCAGACTCCCACCTCCACAGTGCTCCCCAGAAGAGCTTCCCGTGGGTTCATCTCACAATTTGGGTGCATTGGGGTGCAAGCACTGCAGGGACACCCTGAAACACTGTAGAGCACCATGGGAGCTCACCACCTGCTTTCAGTGGTGGTGGGGCAATACTGGGTGGGCTCACCGATGAAGGAGGGCTGGAAGAGGGTCTCAGGGCAGCGGAAGCGCTCGTTCCCGATGGTGATGACCTGCCCATCAGGAAGCTCGTAGCTCTTCTCCAGTGAGGAGGAAGAGGCGGCCGTGGCCATCTCATTCTCGAAGTCCAGGGCCACATAGCAGAGCTTCTCCTTGATGTCGCGCACAATTTCCCGCTCGGCTGCAGGAGAGGGTGGCAGGTGGGTTCAGCATGGCTTCATGGTGGCCTCCATCCCCACCATCCCCCCTTCCCCATCCCCATACCAGTGGTGACGAAGGAGTAGCCCCTCTCGGTGAGGATCTTCATGAGGTAGTCAGTGAGGTCGCGGCCGGCCAAGTCGAGACGCATGATGGCATGGGGCAGAGCGTAGCCCTCGTAGATAGGCACATTGTGGGTGACGCCATCGCCAGAATCAAGGACGATGCCTGGGAGGGGGAGAAGGGCAAGGAATGGGGCTCAACAGCATCTCAAAGGGTCCTGGATGGCAGACAGCGTGCATGGTACTCACCAGTTGTGCGGCCAGACGCATAGAGGGAGAGCACAGCTTGGATGGCAACGTACATGGCAGGGACATTAAAGGTCTCGAACATGATCTGCAAGGAAGGGTACAAGAGGCAGTGAGTTAGCTGGGGACACGGGTTTCCACATTGCATTGCACCAAAAACCATGAGGCTGTGCATTGCACCATGAAACGTGGGTCAGTGCATGGCATGGATGGGTGAGCCCCTGCACCACCTGTGAGCTAACCATGGAGATCTCTGTCATTACTAAAGCACAAGGCTTTGACCCCCCTGCCTGCTCCTCTCCAGGGTCAGGCACTGTCACCCCCCTCCACGTGCCCCTCCATGCTTGCCAAACCCTCCCAAAACCCTTGTGGGGCAGCCGGGTGGAGGGGCTGCCTTGCAGCAGGCACAGCACCATACCTGGGTCATCTTCTCCCGGTTGGCCTTAGGATTGAGGGGTGCCTCAGTCAGCAGTGTGGGGTGCTCCTCAGGGGCCACACGCAGCTCGTTGTAGAAGGAGTGATGCCAGATCTAAGGCAGGCAAAGGAGAAATGGGGTCTTCCCATGGGATGAAGCCAGGGCCATCGCCCACTCCCTGTCCTGGGGAGGCTCTCACCTTCTCCATGTCATCCCAGTTGGTGATGATGCCGTGCTCGATGGGGTACTTGAGCGTGAGGATGCCCCTCTTGCTCTGCGCCTCGTCACCCACGTAGCTGTCTTTCTGCCCCATGCCTACCATGACACCCTAGCACCACCAGGAGAGACAGCCTTGTTAGCCTCGTTTAAGCAATTAAAGGAAAGAGCAGAGCGGGGAGACCCCCAGGTACCTACCTGGTGCCGGGGCCGCCCCACGATGGAGGGGAAGACAGCGCGGGGGGCGTCATCGCCAGCAAAGCCGGCTTTGCAGAGCCCGGAGCCGTTGTCACAGACCAGAGCAGTGGTCTCCTCCTCGCACATGGTGGGGCTGGGAGAGGCTGGCGTTCAGGGGGACCTGGGGGAAAAGCTGGGGTGGGGGTGGAGGGAAAAAGCATTAAATGCAGCAGTGAGGAGGGGGGAAGATAGGGTTACGCTGCGCCACAAGGTTGGGCTTTGGATGTTTTGAGGGTTTGAGTCCTTTCGCTGCAGGGGAAGCTTCAGCAGAGGGGATGCATGGCTCTGCAAAATCCTCCCTCTGCAGGCCACAGTGCTCAGAGCGGGGTGATGTTCAACCCCAGCGCCAGTGCTGCTTCTTCCTCCTGTGCCATCCAATGCCCCAGATTGGTTCCAAAGCCTCCGTGCCGTTGGCTTGTCCCAGGGAGCTCCGGTGTTGCTGTCCCCAGCCGGTGTCCCCAGAGCGGGCAGCAGGGAGGCAGGTGATACCCACTTGTCTGGTCGCTGCCGGTCCCATCTCGGTGGCAGCGAGGCCCCTTGCAGCCTTTCCCAAAAATGGGAAAATATGTCCGGATGCGTTCTCCAGACTGGAGGAAAGCAGGCAAATAGCCCGAAATAATAATAATAAAAAAAAAAAATGCGGGGATTTCTCCATGACTGGAAACGCATGACCCACTTTGGCTGCAGCCCAGCTCTCTTCGACGCTGCAGAAGACCCTGGCCAGAGGGGTCGTGCTGGGGTCTGCACCCCCCTGTGCCATGCAAACTGAGCCAGGGCCACTCCACGAGCCCTGGGGCACCCCAAAGCCCCCAGGGGAAATGCAGGGTGTTTTCTTCCTTCCTGTTCCTGCAAGCAAAGAGAAATCAGTTCTGGGCAATACTCACCGCGGACGCAAGAGCTCCTTTCCTCTGGGACTGAGTCCCGATGTGCTGTTGGTATAAATACCAGCGAGCCCGTGAAACCTCAGAGGCGGATCCTCTCTAAACAAAGACCCTAAATAGGCTAAGTGATGGTGTGTTAGCCATATGGCCATATAAGGTGTTTTATTGCATTAAATTGACCTTGGACTGATGGTAGGACCCAGCACAGTTAATTATTGTAAGAAAAAAATCTATGTGGGGATGCTTGGGAGGCAACATCCCATTGGTGAGTCTGTTCCTTTTATGCTACGCTTCGATAAACAAGCGAGACACAAGTCCTTATAAGTGACGTTCAGCAAAACTGAGGTGGAAGCACCTCCAGTTTGTGGGGCGATGTCCGATGGCCTTTGGTCCTCTCTGACCCCAGCAGGACCAACCCTGCCCAGGTGGGAGGTGGCTGCCGGGGGGGCCCCTGGGGCTGTGCTATGCATTTAGCATCCCGGAGACACCGAAAATGCACCAGGTGATGGGGCTGGTGCATTGCAGCCTCCGAGGAGGCACTTGACTTGGTGCCCCGTGCCCTCAACATCGCATGCCCGGGGGATGTCCCTCCCTGGGACTTTTTCCTTTCTTTCTGCTCCCATCTTTGGGCTTTTGGGGTGCCGGTACCCCATAGCAGCTGGGGGGAGGTGGGCTCAACTCTGTGCAAGGCCAAAGATGCTGCGGGAACCCTGGCAGCATTGCCTGCATCCCAATAGGGAAAAAGTTCCTGTGGCACTGCACAGCCTGGCACAAATCCCCAAATCCTCAGCGTTGAGCCTGATGCTGTCCTTCAAAGCCCAGCCCCATACCGTGGGTGCACCCAGCCCTCACCCCCACTCCAGAAGGATTTAGAAGCAGGGTGAGCCCTGCCTGCCCCAGGGGGAGATTGGGGTGCTGGCTCCAAGCCCACTGACCCCATGCAGCATAGGGGCTGCCCCTAGGGCACCCCCCAGCTGGGGCAGGTGGCAAGCCCCTGGCCCCCGCACAGGCCAATCAGTGGCTGCCAAACTCCCCTGTGCCTTTTTAAGGGCAACAGTCCCATGCCAGGGCCTCTCCCCCAGCACCCGGGGCTGGGAGGAGGCAGGGGAGATGCCCTAGAACTGCCGCCAAGAGTTATGGGGAACTCAGGCTGCAGATGGGGAAACTGAGGCACAGGGCAGCTGGGGCAGATGCTGCCTCCTGCTTTGTGTCACCAGGTCCCGATCTGTGCTCAGGGCGGGGACATCGAGGCATCGGTGCAGCAATAAGGACCCAAGGACTGTGGGGTCACTCTGCCAAAAGGGACACAGGAGCCCTGGCATCCCCTCTGGCCTCAGAGCTGTCACTGCGTGGGCAAGAACGGGGACACAGTGTCTGCTTGGCACGGCCACCACACCCACGCCTCTAACGATGTCCCACATCAGTGGTTCTGCCCCAGTAATCCCCCTTCCTTGGGGAAAACCTCAGCTCACTGGGGCTGGATTTGTCCCCTGGACCCTGGCTGTGCACTTGCTGTTGTTCCCACTTCACGTCCCCAGCTCAAGCAGGGGACCCGCTGTGGCTTCACATCCCAGCCTGGGTCCCCTGGCCCACTGCCAAACATGAGGTCACTAAGGCAAAAGGTTGCCATATATGACATGTTGCAAAAAAAAAAAAAAAAAAAAAAAAAAAAAAAAACCCACCCCAAAAATGGAAAAAAAAAAAAAAAAAAAAAGAAAAATAAAGGGCTGGATGGAGACAGCACAGCCGCCGGGCCCCAGCGTGCCCACGCGTGCAGCCCGTGCTGGTGGGGGGACCACGGCCACATGGAGCTGGCTCCATGACCGTGTCTCACCATGGGAAAAAGGAGACTGTGCCCAAAGCCACAGAGACACCTCCACCCGTGGGGGTGCAAACCACGGGGCCACAAACCCCCGCTGTGCCACCGACATTTGGGGACAAGTCCCAGCCCTTGTCGATGCATCACTTTTCCCAGGGACACGCAGATTGTCTCCAAGTTGCGCCACTCCCCGCACCAGGACCCGAACCATCCCAAAGCCTCAGCACAGGGGGTTTGAAGCCGGGACTGCTGCGGCAAAGCCCTGAGCCGGAGCAGGCGCGCAGCCTAAAAAGGAAAGATTTGGCCACCGCAGCCAATCCAGCCGCCAGCCCCGCTGGCGTTCGGCCGTCCCACAGCTGCAGGGAGGGACGCCGGCTGCCCCGGGATGCTCGCAGGAACGCCAAGCATCCCACGGTGCACGCAAGGCTGGCCTGGCTGCAATGAACGTGGGAAGGGGGGCGGGGGGGGCACACAAGCCAGCCGCTGAGCTTGGCCGGGTGATTTCAGACCTCCCTGCGCATTGCCGGCCCTCGGCACCTCCGTATATGGGTAACGTTTGCACTTTAAACTGCTCCAGCCGCCTCTCTGAGGATGGAGAAGCCGGCAACGGGAGCTCTTAACACAGATTTGGGTCTGTTCCTGTGCCTAAGGCTGAGATAAGCATTGCTCCCTGCCTGTGGGAAAGCCCCCCAAAACATGCAGCCCTCATTGTTGCAGAAAAGAAAATATTCCTGCAAGGCATGGTTTTGTTTAGGCTTAGCTAAAATTCAACCTCATTTTGAGTGATCTTAAGATGTAACAGTCACATCTGCTCAAGCACTGGCAGCCCTGCCACAGCTGGATAGATGGGATGGTTTGGTGGGACACAGGATTTCAGAATTCATCCCAACACAAACTGATGACTCGGTGACTCTAAGTGAAAAAATGAGATTAAAAAAATGCCAGCTCTGAGAGCAAGGCAAGGTGTGAGGCAGCACCTGGCTGCTGACATGAGAAGTGTAGCCCTTGTGTAGGGCTGTACTGCAAGGAATTTGAAAAATCCTCCAGAAGGGTTTATTGGTCACTGGGACAGCTTACAAAGGAAGCAGTGATCTGCCACCAGCTCCTCTCCCTGTCTCTCTCTGGTCGATGCTGGGGTCAGTGAGACCTTCAGGGATAAGGACTTACGACAAATTCATTGTGATATGCACCATGAATTTGAAGGAATCGCTGCTTCAGGAACCATCAGGCTGAAGAGCAGACTGCTCCCTTCCATGTACAGGTGTGGGATGAACACCCCTACGCCCACCAACACAGCAAAACCCACCTCGGAGAACAGATAAAATAAACTAGGTCTCAAAGTTCATTCCTAAGGATGCCATGAAATCCCATTGCTTCCCTCCTGCTGCCACAGGGAGCCCGTTTCCAAAACTGCAAAGATGATTGCAGCAGCAGTTTGTCACACAGGAGTCAAGGAGGTGGCTGCTGCAAATAAACAGAAACCATAAATAAATCAATTCCCTCACCACTCTCAGCAGCTCCAGACCTCGCCAGCCCAATGAGTTAGCTCAAAGAAAATAAGCAAGAAGAGAAGCCCATAGGAGATAATACAACCTGTCTGTATTAAGCTGTACACCAAAGAATTTTGTATCTAGAAGTACAAGGACATGACATATATAACATGTATGTATGTATCCCAGGTGGAAAGGCAGTTCCTGCCTTCTTCTCGTGCCCACACAGACATGTGCTGATGACCAGAGCATCCTGCCAAAGGATGTGGAGAGGTTGTGAATCATGTTCGGTCCTCTGAGGCAAGACACCTTCCACCTTTCAATACTGCTTCTTCCCTTTCAGCACCAGCATAGGCAAGGGCAGAGGCTCGGCACAGACAGCAGAGGGAAGCGAAATCACTGCTCGGCATCTGACAAGAGTAATTCAGAGAAGGTCCCCAGCTGGTGTACCGCGTAACAGTGACATCACCGAGCACTTGTTTTGGCAAGGACAGACTTTGAGAACTCAAGAGGCAGTTGGGGGTGGGAGTGTTTGAGGACTGAAGCAGCACAACCTGTCCAGGAGCTTGGGCAAGCAGAGTCCCAGGGTGTGGATCAGCCGTGGAGTCTACCAATACTGCAGCCAAGAGATGGGACAGCCTCCTCCACTGTAGTGTCAGCACGAGCCAAACCCAAGCCCTCACTGGGCAGCCCGATGCAATGTCTGGAGCAAATGCCCCATCCAGGGAAAGGAATAAAGTAACCAGACACCTCTCAACATTGCTGAAACTAAGCAGTGCTGCATCCAGGCACCTTCTCCCCCAAAACACTGAAATAAGGGTTCCCAAAGGAAGGGGACAGCACAACGGTTGTGCCCCTTCTTGCTTCACTGGGCAGAGACCTAAGCACTAGCAAACAGGACATGCTCCAGCTCAGAAGACTGGTCAGAGAGAATGGGCTCTTGACTGGGGTGAGAGGTGTTAGGAAGGTTTAAATTTAAACTATAGCAAAGATTCATCCACTCCAACCAGCCACGCTCAGGACACAATTTATCCACCCAGAAAGAGGCAAAGCAGAGCATGGGTTAATTTGGGGAAGTCCCACTTTGGAAAGCACTTGAAGAGGTTTCACACCTCAAGGTTGCAGCAATACACAGGGACCCCCAAGAAGCTGGTCAAGCCACAGATTAAACAACTGCTTCAGTGTTAGCTTCTGTCTTTGAATTTCCAGTTAGCTTTTCCCCACACACTTCACCAGTCTAACACCAGGCACCGAGATTTCACGTGCTCCCTTTGAGGTCAGGGTATCGATTTCACTGTGACTACTCGGGGAGGAAGGGGAAGGGTCATTACACAGTAGAAATCATCTGCTACAGGAGGAAACAAAAATTCCCCTAGGCCCAGAAGGAAGGTAGGTGGTTTTACTGTAAACTGTTAAGGCAAGAGGCCTATCGGAGATCCATCAGAACCACATCTCTCTCGACGACTGACACATGATTGCAGGTCTGGAAGAGAGGAGAGAAGAAAGAGGGGAGAGGGTGTTATTCAGATATTCCCACAGCTCAGGTGAGTCTCCTCAATCTGCTGAGGCAACCTGCACCCAGTGGCCTTCACAAGACTGCCCCCTCTTTGCAGGTAAGAAACCAAGATGGACCAGGAACTAGCACCCTGCCCACTTCCAGGAAGAGACCACGGCAGGACACAAACACAAATCTCTCCCTCAAATACAAACCTTTGCTACTGCCTTGACCTATTTCTATGGAGAACTGCTCTGTGTCACACTTCCAACATACACTATCAAGTCAGAAAGCTTTTGCATCTCAACTTTAGTGAGAAGCAAGCTCCTGCCAGACTCTCTCCTGTCCTGGGCCATAGCCTAGCATCTCAATGCAGATACAAACTCAAGTGAAGCGTCCAATATGCTAACACATTGTACTACAGCCCCCAGTGCCCTGTGGGGTGACTTACAGTGAAGAGAGGAGGGTCTTTGGAGTGTGGGTGGAATCCTTTCTGCCGGCAGGAAGAGATCTCCTCCAGGCCGTGCTCTGTCAGCTTGAAAAATCCTGTCCTAGAGCAAACAAACACAAGCTCTGCACAGCTCAAGCCTCTGCAAATGAACATGCTCTTTCAAACTCAGAAGCAGCTGCTTCTGAGTTTGAAAGAGCATGTTCAAGTCTGCTCATCTCAAGCACGAGATGCAACACAAGCTGCAGGACACTCCTCTCCCAGCTCTGTGGCTGCAGACTGGTATCCTTTCATGGGTGGGCAACCAGATATAACCCTCCCTGAACCAGCTCAGAAGAGCTGTTGAATCATGCACACTCTTCCAGCCTCTTTTGGTAAAACTTCTATCGTGACTTGATGTTTTATTCCTACCCGAGGAATCCAACAGGAAAAGGGAGATGGTGAACAGACCTGAAGAGGCCTCCTGTCCAGCCACAGTCAGAGGGCAAGGCTTTCCCTTCCCCATAGGCATACTTACTCCTGGTATTTTGGAGAACACACAATAGCAATGGACTCTGGCAACATCATCTGGTAGGAGCAGTGTGTGTGCAGGTCCACACTGGAGAGGAAAGCTGTCTGCGTGGGGTGAGTCTGAAAAACAGGGCAAAATAAGAGAGAGGAAATTACAACAAGGTTGGAGGACTAGTTCAAACAGACTGTGGCTGCCAAGTGAAGGTTGTAATGGAGAAGAGGCATAGCTCCTTGGATGGCACAGAGGACAGGCTTGCAAGCTGAAAGTGGTTTTGGATTGCTCCAAAACATCTGCTCCTCCTTTCCATTTCAAAAAAGTACAGGAGGTACTCTACATTTCTGGCTATGTCCCATGCAAATTCATATTTTAACACACAACACTTTCCTTGCTTTAAATGCACGGCTCCTTGCAGGGCAGTCACTTCACATGCTTCTGAAGTGCAGCTACCTCCGAGGCACAGCATCGTTAGATGCACAACATACTGCCATGGCACTTCAAGATATCACATTCCACCAAGATGGCCAAGCGTTGTACAATCACAGGCAACATCCAACCTAGCCAGCTCTGGCTGAGAGCTAGATTTCATAGCTTAACTCTTGCAGAAAGGCCTTTCCCCTTTTCCTTCTTAGGTTTTTGTTGCCAAGACTAAGTCAAAGGGATTCTTGAAGGTCCCTGGATGTTACAGAGCCATCACCAAAGAGTTAACACTGGAAGCAGACATCCTGTACATATCAGGCACAAGCTGCAGGCATTTATTTGTCAAAGCCTGCGAAGCAGCAGCTGCTTTCGAGAGATTACTCAGCAGCACCAAACGTTTTGCTTGGCACCGACCCGACTGCCAAAGGCTCTGCGGGGACAGGCAGCAGAGCAGCACTGGAGCCAGTGGAGGAATCTGGAGCTGGCACATCCCGCAGCAGATCAGCACACAGCTGTCTGCAAAAAGCTGTGCTACTACAGGGACGCATCACTGGAGAGGCCAGGCACCAACAGCAGAAGCTCCATGTGGGAGGCCAGGATGTCCTGATTTTAGCTGGATGAAATGTAAGCTTCAAGTCCAACATCCAACTTCCAAAGGGACTGATGCTTTAGGAAGAGATCTGAACTTAAAACAGGACTGGATTTCTCCAGCAGTGCAAGTAGTGAACGACACTGCACGAAAGGGAGAAATCCAGCTAAAAGGATGCTGCCAGCTCCATGCCATCTCCTCCAGTAAATCTTCCTCCATCAGCCCACCTCCCTGCACCCCTTTTCTTCTCAGCTGAATGCAAGGCCAGTCTGGAAGTGAAGATGAGAGACTCACATGGATCCAGCCGAGCGTAACAAGGCCATACTGATCCTGGATCAGGAAAAGTTCCTCCTCATTCTCCGTGTTGCAATAATCGGGGCCTCCATACTGCTTAGGAATGATGACGTGGGTTATCGTGAACTCATTCCTCATCTGCAAGGCAGCACAAGGAGGCTGTTACCCTCCAGACACCCCCAAACAGGAAACACTGCTGCCGCCCACTGGTGCAAAGGTAATTTCCTAAGCTTTAGGGAATGAGGTATTCCTACATTCTCCACTCAGGGGTCCAGCCAGGGGAACAGCAGCTCTAGAAACAAGCCCATGAGTGCATCTACCATCCATGTACAGGTCAAAGAAATGGTACTGCAGGTTACTGACAAAAAGGTCATAGATTTTCAGTCGGAGCTGGCCCATGGCTATTAGTTCATCTTCTCTGCCATGCAGAGCCCCCATGAAAGCTCAGAGAAGCTCTGGACAGCCACCCAAAGGAAATCTCTCCACTCACTAAGAGCTGGTGTCTCATAATTAAATAGTCACCAAGCATCTAGAAGCAGCTGGACTGCAGAAAGTTGCTACATCAAACTACTTCATTTCAAAGCAAATTTCTGTGAGCAAAAAAGCCCCAGATGACTGGGGAGATGGGCTGAAGCTGCCAACAGGAACCTGTGCACACAAACTCTTTTCTGTTTTCAGCCTGTGCTTGGACAGCCTTGTCTTGGTGAGGGTCCTAGCTCACAACTGGGACCCCACAGTCCTGCTGGTACCAAAAGGACAAGTCACTGAGCTGCCTGTCACTGCCAACAGGGGGGCACTTGAGGCAGGTACTCGGCAGAGTCATCAAGGAGAGAGAGGAAGATAAACACCCATGGGAACCTGGTAGCTGTCATCTCACTGATACACATTCCTCACATATGGCCTGAGGAAATCCTCATGTAAGAAAGAGGAAAATGAGAAGCTGACCAGCCCTAACACTCGTATGAAATCCTAGTCATCAGTGAAACTGCACTATGGCCTTTCACAGCAAAATCAAGGTCCTCTAGCCATTTCCATAGCTACTACACTTTAAGAAAAGGCCTCTGCACCACTTCAAGGGTCTTAATTAGTATTACCACCTTACCAGCTTACCGCAGAGAATCCCACAGGTCTCCACACCCCGGACTGTATTGGCATCAGCCAGCTGGAGGAATTTCTGGCACAGCTCCCTAGGGACGATGACCTGGCGAAGGGCATCCATACTTGCAGCTGTGAGGAGAATTAGGAGCACAATGAGCAATGACAGCTGGGGACACCAGAGAGATGTTCCCTCAGGTCAGTACCTAAAGAGACTAGACCGAAAAAAATCAGCCTGGAAACAAACTGCTCTAACGTCTACCATTACAACGGCAGCCACAGATAAACAAAGTCACTGTGACACTTCATAAAAGACAGTTAATACCTCTTTCAGAATAGGTTAAGAGACACATAGAAAGAAAAGATGTTTAGAAGCATGTCAAAAGCAGTACTTTGTTAAAGAAAATGAAAACACAAACGCTCACAAAATGTCATTTAAAGTAAGATGTTTCTCTGGTCAAGAACAGTTGTTTGCAAATGTCTAAATCAGTATTTTGGAGCCATTATTTGTAAGAAGAGGAGAATTCGGTCAGCCTAGCCAAGAACTAAACCCCAGTCTCCAAAAAGTACATGGATCTATGAAGACCAAAAGCCAGATAGGCTGTAGATTTTAGATCAGCAGAGAGGCTGGGGCCCAATTACCAAGAGGAGATGGTTCTTCCCAGCCCTGCAAACCTCTGCTGGACAGCAGGGAGAACATCCAGTAACTTGGAACACCAAATCCCCGAAAGGGATGGAGCTGTGATGAAATACTTCCAAGAGCCAGACAACTTCCCAAATAATTCAGCTCCTTAGTTGCATTTGGCTCAGCCCCAGAAAGGGAGAAGGGTGCACTGAGATGTACTAACTGTTTTCCGTGTTCCCCAAAGCACTTGGTTTCAAAGATCTGTCCACAACAGGAGGTTTGGATGAGACAGTCCCCACTGATGGACTTGCAGGGTGAACTGGAGAGACAGGAACCTTTGGGGTTAAATCAGTTGGGGGCTTTTCCACGCCAGGGATGAGGGGCCCATCTAGAGACTCGGGACTCAGCTCCGGCTTTCCATATTCCTGCACTATCCTCAGACGTTCCTTCTCCAGCTCCTGCTGTCGAATCATCTCCTCGAAGGCATGAAACTGCTCTTGCTCTGCCTGCTGCTGCTTCATCAGGGCTACACGATTTCTCTCCTCCTCCAGCTGCTGCTGCAAAGCCAAGTTGCGTGCAAATTCCTCTTCCTCCTCTTTCTGTAAGGAGAAATACACCAAAGGACATAAGCAGATAGGGGAATACTAGATCAAGGTAGGATATGGAGCCTATGCCATTCCTTTAGAGCTGTAGCTTTGAACTTGCTGCCTGCAGATCCTCAGCAATCACAGACTACTTCAAAAGAGTCTGCAGAAGGTAACCAACAAAAAGTACTTCCTGCACTTGCAAAACAGAGATCAGCACTTCCATCAGCAAAGCCAGCTAGACCAGGGCAATAAACTGCTGCCTTACCTACCCCCTTGTGTAGGAATATAATTCCAGATTGGGAAAATGCTATTTTGGAGATAAGATAGAGAGAAATCACAGCAAAACTGACTGCAGAGTTTTCTGCTTTGCCCGCAGAACCCCAGATCCTCACTCGTGCTGCTATGACTTGTCTGTTGAGTCTCCGAGTCATACGACATAGACCTCACACTGGGATAAAAAGAAAAAACAACCAAATAACAGTCCAAGCTCAGACTGCCTCCAGAATGCGCAATGAAGAGATGTAGAGATGTCTACGACACGTTCACCTACATAATGACAGCAGAGACATGACTTGGACAGCCACATGCCGCAGGTGATGAGGATGGACCCTGTAAGCTCGGGCCACCCAGAGTTCATATTTTGGAGCACCCAGGGAGCCCTGGAGCCCTGCCCTCTTCCAAGCCCTTTGTGGCTGAGGGTTTCCTGGGGAGCACAAGCCTCCAGTCTCCTCTCACTCACCTTCTGCTCCTTGTACTTAGCATAGTCCTTGGCGTACCTCTTTAACAGCTCCTTCTTGAGCTCTTCAGCTCTGGGGAAGGCTACTTCTTTCAGTTTCTAAAGGGAGAAAACACAGTCATAAGCGCAATAGCCCCAAGGCAAGACCAGAATGGATGCAAGAATCAATAGATTCTTGGAGAGAATAAACCCCACTCTTTTTCACAAGGCAGGAAGGGCCTGCGCAGCTCCAGCACCACTGGCAGACCAGCTGGGAGGATGCAGACAGGCACAACGTTGCAGTGTGGCACAGGCAGCACCACAACAACACAGAGCAAGAGCTTAGGCAGTGTGTCCTCTGTTCTTCTGGTCAATGCTGAGCAGAGGAGCAGTAGCTTCTTGAGGCTGTGAGCAATCTCCAAGGATCTCCTAGCAAGTCCCTTGAAGACCACTGCACCCAGCCAGCACACAGGGAAAAAGCCATGCGGTGTTTAAAAATCAGAGAGTTTAACAGGAAAGAAAGGAAGCCCCAGTGCTTAACAGAAAGTAAACTGGATGGATACAACCACAGCCAGCCCTGCACAAGTATGACAGAGTAAGAAGAGCCCAAACTATAACTCCCAAGGTGTCACGGCTGCCTGGTCAAGCCAAGGCTTCTCAGAGTTTGTATGATTCCCAGAGACACCAAAACCCAAGATCTACAACCCCAAATCACTTCTAACAGCAGCCATTAAAGACTAGGCAACATTACTACTTACTTTCACTGTCTCCTTCTTTTCAGGTATGACAGCAGTTTTGTAATCACGATGCTTTGGCAGCTTCTCAATGAAGAGCCTGTAAACAAAGGAGAGAAACTGCATTTCTGAATCCCAGCAGAAAGGGGCGAGCACAAGACAGTAAGTGGGATTTTGGGGGGTACAGTTCATTCCCTTCCAGCATAGTATCCTTGCTCTGCCACCTCCCTGGGCCCTTTGCTCCCGCAATCAGGACAGCTGTCTGCCTTTCTACAACAAACCTTCGATCCCTTCTGAGCTCTTCATGGCACACAACGGATCTTGTTCAAGCCCAGAAAAGCACCTTGCACAGGATTTTTCTCCCACCTGGGCTTTGGAGATGATCCTCAGGGATAAATGCATTTGTTTTGAACAGAAACATTGATAAACCAATCTAAAACACCAAGGACATTGGCAGTGATTCAGGAAGGTCCTTGGGCACCTGTCTACACCTCTGTGAGCATCCAAGGGGAGAACAGGCAAGCTCAAGGATTCGGCTGACTCATTGCTCACACCTTCCTACACAGGGGAAGAGAACAGTTTCTGCAAGAGATGGGGAAATTAACTCAGACCTTGAAAAGAAAACCCGCAGGTAGGCTAAAAGCAACTTCACAACATCCTCAGCTGCTATATCAGAAGTCTTTTGGCTCTGTTGCATGACAACCGCAGGAGGAAGACCTTTCTGGGCAGCAGGGCTGGTTCTAAGCAGACTTCTGGGATGGAAAATCAAGACTGAGCTCAATATCACCTTGCTCCAGTACAGTTATGAACAGATTAATCTTTGGTTTCTCTACAGCTAGGATAACAGCTCCCCCCACTTCCAAGGAGCAACTCAGGACACAATGGTGAAGATGCAGAGAAAGAGCACTGCAAGCACAACAGCAAGGTGAAAAGCCCACAGACGGGGCAGTTCAATCCTGCTCAGCTCTATGGGGTTCCCCAGGCTTGAGGCATCCCCAAGTTACCTCTGTGAGCAAGTCCCCAGTGGTGCACTAACAAACTGTGTGCTCAGGGTGAGCTCACGGCAAGCTTAGCCAGGCCCTTGTCTCCTGCAAGGAGACAAAGCACCCACAGAGCTTTGGATACAATACAAAAACACCTGCCTGCTTCGTGGCTCTTTGCAACATGGCTCCAGCATCTGAAGGAGGATGTTCCCCAGCTCCTTCGGCTACAAAAATAAGAGGGTAGAGAGCAGCCTCATGAACAGGGAAGAAGTGTAGAGAGGACTAGACTGTGCCCCAGAGAGCAGCACAAACAAACCAAGCAGAACCAAGTGGGAAAGCTTCAGCGGGGACAGAGTGAGAATGTTCCTCACGCTGTGAAACCTCTGTGTGTGCAGTAAACACAGCTGCTTTAAAACCCCAGTCCTCTGGGAAAAGGGAAGACTTTCTGCAGCCCCTGGTTGCCACGGAGGGCGTGAGGATGCTCTTGCCAGAGACCGCAGGATCAGCACAAACATGTCACACTACAGAGAAGCTGCTACTCCATCGGAAGCGACTGGCGAGGTCCCTGCTCCTGGCTGGTGGTTGGGAAGTAGGTTACTGTGTCAAGGAGACAAAACAAGGCTGCGATCACTGCCAACAGATTGCAGATTAAAATGGAAGGGATTAATTAAGAAGGATTAAGAGCAGATGCTGGATTTAGGGAGGACGGAAAAAACAGCAGAGGCAGCTGGCTTTCCACAAGTCATGAAGGGGGGAAAAAGGGGGCAGCAGGACACAGGGAGGGCTTGGGCAGCCAGAGGAAGACTTTGAGGTAAGACCATGCAGCAGCAGGCTGAGGAAGGAGGCAGAGGAAGGGCAAGAATGCTTCAAGATTCCTGTCCACAGCACATCTGAGGCTTGGCAAGACTTAAACCTGCAGCTCCCATCACCAGAAGTTTTGGGCTTGTTCAAACCTCTGACTGCTCCTGAGTCCACTATGTGCAGCAGCTGCTTGGCACTGAGTAGCCACGTTGCAGGCTATTTTTAAGCACTGCTACGACACACGTGCCAACCCAGTGTCTCTCAAGTCCCTTAACACCCCACACAAACCCTTGGAGCCAATCCTAGCAGCTCACAGCCACACAGGCAAACCAGGAGTCCAAATACCCCAGGAAATTCATGTCTTGTTCCCTGCCCCCTTTACTTGGCTCTGGCAAAAACAAACCTAGTGCACCTGATGGCGACTCAAGGAGAACAAATGCACTCAGACCAATGCAGAAGAAGCTGTTGATAAAGAGAAGCAAGCAGATGTCTTCCAAAGTGACAAGACTGATGTCCGTAAAGTCCAGCCTGGTTATTCTTAGGGACACCCATGACTCCTTCCTGCCTGCTATGGGGCAGGCTGGACAACAAGCTTCATTTCAGCTTGGGAAACAGAGGCATTCAGCAGACCCCCACAAGATCAAGCAGGTGGCTGGGGTCTGAGCAGGAAACTCAGCGGGAATCTCGGTGTGGATCCATCCCCAGATTACCCCACGTCTAGCCAAGATGCTCCCCAAACTGATGGCTCTCCAAATCAGCTGCAATTACACAGGTCTCACTGTGTGATTCAGGCCTAGACATCAGCCGTGGGGAATGCTGTGCAGGGAAATAAAGGGAAATCCAGCTTCCTAAAGCCATGCAGTCCACACCAAGGCACAGACTCGCTCCTGAGGACAGTGTGCTTGCTCCCAACAAATGCACCATGTGCAGGGGTGTAGCCAGGAGCCTCCCACACACTTCTCAGTGCGAGAGTCCTCCCCTTCGCAAAGCTGCAGCCTGCACTAGTCCTTAAGCTCCTGTTAGGGAGCTGGGCTGTGAGAAAAGGCAGCCAAGCCCACAGCTGCAGCACCGACCGCAGATTTGGGCTGAAGCATTGGGGTGGAGGAGCAGGATTGGGTCCTGTTTCTAGAAAGGGGAGAGCACGGCAAGTCCCATCAGAGGATCCAACAACAGTACCCTGCTCTTGCCTTCCAGATCACAGCCTCGGGGAAGGACACCTCAAAAACCCCGTGCCAAGCCTCCTGCTTTCACAAGAGCTACAGCATTACACTTCTGTTTAAATGAGATGATGACATTAAGCTTGTATCTTCAGATAATCCTGGCTGGCAACTCATATTCATCCGTGTGCGAAACCACACTCCTGAGGGAAAGTTTTTCACCTTTCCTGCAGCCCAGCAGCCAGGCTAACGTAAACGCCACAAGCATTTGAAAGCTGCTGGAGAGAAAACACGCCAGCACTTATTATTGCTATAATGAAACAGCAAAAGCACGTTTAGTCCATTTGTTTAGTTAGAGAAAAGTTTCCCCTTAAGCCCCAGCTACGTAACCAGCCTGGAAACCTACACATGGGTTTTACACTTCCCAGCTCCCTGTGCAGCCTCCTGGGGTGCTTGCTACAATGACCATAAAAGCTCAGGAAGTGCAAGGCGGGAAGCAAAGCTAATCAGAGAAAAATGCGTTTGGTTTAAGGAGGCTGGGGCAGGAACCCTGTGCACAGAGGCAGGGGAGCAAAATGCCCACGGAAATGCCAAGCCCATTCTGGATAATCGGGTAGTGCGGGCACAGCAGAGAGCAGACTCTGCCCTTTGGCCACTGAATGAAACTGGGTGAAAATGGGAAGACTTTGGCCAAAAAGCCTAAAGGAACAGGATAGTTTGTGCCATTGGGATATTTTCTGAGGGTCACAACTTTCAGCCCTTTGAACACAGACAGGGGCAGCTAGAGGCACACATTTGCTCCGCTCGTACTCTGAGCTGCTCAGACACAAGCCAGACCTGACACCACGTCACCGTGTTGGCACGGTGTACGCTCAGCAGTGTGGCTTTCAAACCCAAGATGGCTCGTTCCTGGCCAGCTGCAGAGGTGGTAGCAAGAATGTCTCTGCACTTCTCCACATGGACAGCCCCCGAGCTGGAGATCCAGCAGCTATGATACCAAACAGGGTCTTGGCTGGGTTTATGTATAACCTGGGGCTTTCTAGAAGGGTGCTCAGGACCCAAGGATCTCAGGCACTGTCTAAGCCAGTTGACTGGCGTCAGGTTCTTGAAACTCAGTACTCTTCCTCATGTCCTTCCTCAGAAGGGCTTGGGTGCCTATGTACATGCATACCAGGGGTGGAATTATATTCTTTCCAAAAAGTAGAACTAAACCTACAATGCTACACAACTAATTTCTGCACTGAAGGAGGAATTTGCTGCCTGCTGTAAAAGGTTGCAGTAGCTTAGACATAAAGCAGGCTTCTCCTCCGAAACTGGTTTATCAGTTAACCACCAACCAGGCTGCACCTTCTGGAGAGAGCTACCTGATACCGAGATCCTTGACCTTGCTAATCCATGTGACATCATGGTTATTGAGACCAACCTAGCCACAGGGTGCCAACATCTCTCTCCTGCTGGATAGGAGTTGCTCTGGGACAGAGAAATATAAGTCTGATTTCAAAGGAAATTTTTACATACATCCTGCAAAGTGGTGAGCAGTGTTTGTGTGCTTGTACCTCACACCTTTACAACATTTCCTGGTCACTTTAACCAGGCTGGCTGTATCCTCACCTCTGCAATTCAAAAGGATCAAAGGTCTGGACAAAATCTTGTTCTTCCAGCTCAGCAAGGCCTCACCATGTTTATACACACTCAAAATACACAACACAAAACCCACAGCCCCTTGCATCAACACAGGTTACTCGCAAATGAAGCAGAGCTGCTCTTACGTGATGTACTTGTTGTACAAAATGAAGGCATGCTCGATATTGCCCTCCTCTGAGTAAATCGTTGCCATGCGGAGCATTTCCACACCAGAGCGGTAGTAGCGTCGTGGTGGGACATCCTCATTCACTTCCACAGCACTCCCTATCTGGATCAGGCTTCGGACACGCTCCTCTGGTGGGAGGCTGACATTGGCATGGTCAGGCATAACGAGGCACATCAAAGCTGCTGCAGCGCTGATTTACTCTGCAGTGGGAGGAAAGTCAAGTGCGTCAAAACCACTGTAAACCAGGTATCTCATCCAGTTTCCTTCATAGAAATCAATCCTCCAGTAGAAAAGCATTTAACACACAGCTTAGGGGGTCCTGAGAGAGAAATCTCAGGAGATTTCAGGAGCAGGGCACTTTTTGGACACAGCACTTGGATATTTATTTTTATGACCTGAAAGACAGACATGAATTCAAGATCAGTCCTTGGTAATCGATTTCAAGCCAGGGTTTGACCAATATGATTCCTACCCAAAGTGACTCTTCTTTGCTAATTGTCTCTCTGTGCAACATAATTAGTGCCGTGTACTAATCTGGGGCAAATTGGCAAAAACATTTCCTTTGGACTTGAGCAAAAGCAGCTTTACACAGGGTTTCTACACTGCAGCATTCAGTGCTTTGCTTACACAGTGGTAAGAAGAGGAGGGGGCTGCAGGCCATCCTTCCGGGCGTTGCTGCTCAGCAGAACTGTCCCTGCCCATCAAACTCAGTCCCAAACTGCTCTTGCCCAGGCACAGGCACGATCCCTCTGTCCCCTGTGCTGCGGGAGGCACTGCCGTCACCCCAGGAATGCACTTCGACCCTATCTGTATATCTGCCTTCTGCCCGGCTCCTACAAACGCCCCCTAAGCCACAGCACAAGCCAACGAACTTGAAGCCAAGGAAGTGCTTAAATAACCTGGGGCAGAGAGCCCCAGAAGTCTCCTCAGTACTATCCCTACACTGAAAGCTCAGCTTCCCTGGAAAAGCCCCCACACCGCACCACCCGGTGTGTGAGGGTTAAACTTCCTATGAAATCACAGTGCTGAATCCAGAGCACCTTGCAAGCCTCCTAGTGATGCGAGACACCATCACAGCTTTTTCCTAAACGGGGGAAAAGATCCCGAGCTGAGCTAAGTGCTGTCTGCGGACCCCAAGCTGCAGACACGTTGCCTTTCTGGGGTTACCTCAGAGGAAAAGCCCTTTTTCGATTCAGGTGGGCTGGTGTTTCTCAGCCCTCACCCTGAGGGGGGATGCTCTTTCCCTAAATAAGTGCTGTGGGATTGGGTCCAAAGTGCTCCCTCACGGCACGCAACAGAGCCGCAGCTCCGGGGAAGCTTCGCTTTCTCCTCCTCGCTGGTGCTCGAACCGGAGCTGCGGTCCCCACAGCCACCACTGTGTCACCTCCCCACAGCCCCCAAGGCCACCCCCAGCTCTCCCCCTCCATTTCCCCCAGCACCCCCAAGGCAGAGCAAAGAAACTCCCAAAACCCCCCCGCTGCCAGCCCCA
>VXAA01003337.1:0-10131 GCA_013399115.1 Anseranas semipalmata | reverse complement strand
GCCCCCCTCAAGCCCAGCAGAGCCCCACCAGGGGAAGGGGGGGGGACCCGACCTGCGCCGGGACAGAGCCACTGCCACCGCCTCCCAGCGCTTCCGGGTTGACGCCTAGCTCCGCCCTCCCGCCTCACTTCCAACAGCCAATCGCCAACCGCCTTCACATCCGGGCACGTCGCAGCCACCTCTCCCTTTCGGCTTCCTGTCCCGCCCCTCCGTGCACCTCCCCCCCGGCCAGCGCCTAACTGGGGGCTGGGCGGAAGTCTGGCGTCATTACGTCAGACGAGCGGCCCAGGCCTTAAAGGGGCCGCTCCCTCCCAGCTGCACAGCCCAGGCCACGCCACGCCACCCCACTCACAGCCGCTGTCACACCACAAAGGGCCGGTCCCAAGGCCGGACCCCACTCAGCACAAACCCCGCGGGGCTCCCCTCTCCCTGTAAGCTAGAAAAACCGGTCCAGCACGTGTATTCAGAATGCACGCACTGCAGGAATTTGCTTTAGCAAAAGTGGATGAGAAGAAAAAAATCACCAAGTTTCAGGTCAAATCCCGTTTCTTCATGTATATTAAGTAAATCATCAACAAAAGCCCTTTTTGTTGAAGGTTAATGAGATGTTCCTGAGGACATGGCTTTAGGATCAACCCAGTTCCTTTATTCTCTGCATCGCTCGATGAACTGAGTGAGGACTCCAGTAGTTGACACGGGATTTCAAAAAGTCCAAGTCGGTTGCAAAAAATACCCAGGGGGGAGGGGTAAAAAGGGAAAAAAAACAACAAAAAAGGGAGAGCTGTACTGATCTTACGAACATCTTCACTTGCAGTTCCCAACATCCAGCTCAGCTGCTGGTGGACGACACAGCAAACTCATTCGTTCAGCCAGCCCCAGAGCTCCTCCTGGGTGAAAATACAGCCCTGGACTGGCTTGTCGTGTGTGTTTCTACACCGTCACAGCTTTCCTACGCCGCCGCCGCCGCCTGCGTTTCCGAGCCACGTGTGTTTCCTGGGGTTGTTGGTGGGAACTCAGAGCTGGGAAGCACAGTCTGTCGTGCTGCATGTTGTAAGGCAATGAAACTGCACAGTTCCTCGGTCCCAAACTGCAAGGCCACCTTTGCTCAGCCACCCTGTGTTTGTGCACAAGCTCCTGATGGTGCGCGGGTGCCTTGTGACCTCGCTCGTGGTTCTTCTTGGCACAGACAGAGTTTCTGAAAGAAGATTTGGAAGTCAGTATGAGGAGAATTCAATGTGTACACGGAACCTGAAAAGGCTGAAAAGTTTTGAATGCCTTCAGTCCTCTGAAGGCATTTTGCCAGACCCTTTTGCCTCAGCCTGAAAGATGAGCTGACAGATGGTTGTTCTTCCTGGCTGTCACATCTCCTACATGCTGCTTTCTTACAGTTGTGTCACAGGAAGGGAAGTTTTCAACAGAAAGCATTTTGTACACCCCATAAAAGTAGGGCTGAATAAGCCACTGTCCCACCAGCAGCAGGCACTGGTTACATCTGTTCCTGAGATGTTTTTGCAGCTCCCACACCACCCAGTGAAGCCCAGTCTAGGACGTGCCCCAAACAAAGAGCAAGCTCTTTAACTGCATTTATTGTTCCCCTGTCATTCCTGCCAGATGGGGTGACAGAAAAAGAGCCTCCACTTCACTTGAGGTGAAGAACTGCCTTGCTCAGCACCTGACTCAAAGAAAGTGCTCTTGTCCCTGAAGTATCTTACAGTTTGAGAACATTGCAGCCCCACCAGGAACTAGCACCGACATTGACAGCGATGTTATTCTACATCTACAGGTACAAGCACATTATTCAGAGGCAAAGCGCTTTGCACATGCTGCTGCAGACACAAGGAACACTTCAACATTGACAAGCTTGAGGGAGATTCCCTCCTCCACTCCCCCGGAGAAATGGCAAGGCAATAGGTGAGGTGCTTTTTTGTATGTTGCAGAGTTGCATCTAAACTTGTAAAAACACAAGTTTAAGTTTCTTAAAAATGAGCAGACAGTCTCTTTTGTTCTCTCTGCTCAGCTGTATGGTATGTACAGAGGCAAGAAGCAAAAAACCTACCTGGGCATTGCTAACAGGAATTGTTCTGAATGCTGTGGGTGATGTTCTGCCATCTGCTTTTTAGTGTTTGATGTAGTGTCCGCTTTTCCTTTGAGGAGGTCCAAGCCCAAATTCGTTACTCCGCAGTTCCTTAAACAGATCTCTGTGTCATGACTGGGCCCACAAACCATTTGTCAAGCCATTTGTCTTTTACGTTTAAATCAACCCCCCTTCACATTGGTCTCCCCTAGAAGGGCAGCAGGCCTGTGAAAATGCCATGCATGAGATCTTTAACTCCAGGTATCCCAACTTTCCTCCTTATCCACTGGCCCCACTTGACCTCCATCAGCAGGAGCTAGACAAGTTTAAAATCTATCTATAACCTGACAGCACTTCTCAGTTGGCATGTGCACTCACACAAAAAGGCTTACTTTTTTCCAGACCTTTTCTGAAGATCTTCAATATAGTTCATTCTCTCGATAGGATGTCCTCGAGCTCTGTTGAACACTGGAGAGAGAAAAGGCTGAGTTACAACAACATTCCAGTGGAGCAAGCCTGAAACCACCTAAAAATCACAAGCCGATAATAAACATTTTGCATCTTGACAAGAAGAACATACATGTACGTACACTCTATTGCAGCATTTGGCTCCATGCCTTCAACATCAATCAGGTACCTGAATAGATCAACGAGAAAGCTCTAATAACACAATTAACTAGAGACATTGACAGATTAGAGACAATTCAAAAATAAATAAGTGGGAAGTTGTTAGAGCTTCTATTTACAAGCCAGAATTGAGTAGCAGCATTTTGTTGCTTTTTATCCCTGATTTCAGCAAACTCCTAATAACAAAACTTTCTCTAAGCTTAAAAGCTTCATATCCTTGCCAGTCTGGGATTACACGGGTCACTTGACTCTTGTTTTACTGGTGCAACATTTCCTCCTGGAGCAACATGAAGCCGGCAATACCAGCATCTAATTCAGTTTGACCAAGAACAACTCACCTACAAACCAGGTAGCCCGTTCTGTTTAAGCCATGCGTGCAATGCACTCCAATAAGTTTATCTGTAACACACAGTAATCAAGTTATATTTTTGAAGCGTTCTCTTTCCAAAACCAAATCAGAGCAAAACAAGCCCATTTTGCATTTGTTCTCCAATGGGGACACCAGCATAAATAAACTGAACTGATTGTGCAACAAAATCACCACTTTTGTGTCTAATTATCACCACTGATTTAGTTAATTAGCTCATTTAATTCTGTGGGCTCATCTGCGTGGTCACACAGCTCACTGCATGGAGGATGTATTTAAAAGTTCTGTGAAAGGCTATCCCGCATTTCCTGAGCACTAACAGCTTACTGTTCACACTGCTACCAAAACGCGATCAGTATTTACTGCCAGACTAGAGACACAGTCTCAATCTCAATTAACGCTTGACTTGCTAATTATCATCAAGCCAGCATGAACTCCTTTACCACAATAAACTGATCTCACTACTGCCTTGACACTCACATGACAAGAGGAGGAAGAGAAATTCATGCTGTTCACAAAGGTTAATGAAGAACATTGCCAGTCTCTAAGTCTGCAGTGCCCTTCCCATCGACAGGACTCGGTAAGGTAAAGGAAAATCCACACTTACCATTGTCTTTGTTGTCTCTCAAGAAGTTTTTTACAACACACTTGAATTGAAAAATGGTCTGGTTGTTTGGTATTTCGTGTCCCATTGTCAAGATCTTTGAGTAGCAGAGTGTGGCTGGTAGCTCCTACGAGAAACAAAGGAGGACAATAATTTCTCTAAAAAGCATGAAGATTCTCACCAATTAGAGAACCACATATCAGAAGATACAAGAAGCCAAGTCTTACAACTAAGCCCCAAAGAGCAGCAGCACAGTTTTAGGTAAGAAAGATTCTACTTCAACCCTTTTACACATTATCAATACTCCAGAGCAACCCATTTGCACTTTTGTTCCCTGTGCCTTTGTTCCTTCCTCCCTTGGGAAGATAAAGCACACACAGAGGCTGGAACAACTTTTCCAACAGATAGCCATACATTTGACACCACAAGCCAACAAACGGTTGTAATCAGCTCTTTATTCAGGAGAGCCTATACAAAAAACAGCTTTAAGGTATCCCACAAGCTGTGATGGTTGTAGAAAGAGAAGAGTTGCAGACCCCAGTCTTCCACTTGATCAAGGATGAAAACCCCATCACAATGGCCCTGCAATGCTCAGGCTCATCCTCCCGCCAGAGGATTTGGGTGCCACACGCTCTTTAAAGTTATCTTCTTGCAAGAAACTTCTTCCCATGTATCAGCAATATCAGGGCTTTAAGAGAACTTTACTTTCCCCACTGTGAGACCAAGACTGACCTCTGGCCCATAGTAGCGAGTTGTGTATGTCAGGTCAATGATCAAGCCCAGCTCTTCCTTCTGCTCTTTAATTTTCTTAATGAGGTCACGAGGTGAAAATCTCTCCTCTGGATGAAGGTTGCGATCAAAGCTCTGTGGGAAAATAACATTCAACAACAGACATTAAATGCAGGTGCACTGCGACTGGTGAATGGAGGGGGGAAGGTCTGCACTGCTGAACCTCCCAAAGATCGTCCGTTAGGGAAAAAATAAAAAGAATACAAAAACACGAATGGCCAAAGGCAAGCACAGACCCATGCACGTGTTGCACTGTGACAAACCCAAACAAGCGCTGGACTCTTACTGGTTTGGGACTGTTCCACTGAAATCTTCCAGGAGCAACTAAAGACTGCAGCAAAACATTGCAGAGCGGCAAACGCGCTGAGAAACTGAAGCTTGAGTTTGGTGAAAACTTTAAAAGGGGACTTCGGCGCCAGTGGAGGTGCACGGGCAGCACGGCGCCCTGCCACCAGCTCCGCCAACCCCATGGGGCCACCCTTGTCGCTCGGGCGGCGTGGCAGAGGCTGATGCAGCGCTGGCCACCATGACAGACGTCCTTCTGTCCCGTGCAGCCAGACGGTGCTGCTCGCACTCAAAAACCTGCCAACAACCCCCGAAGCTGCTGCTCCTCCTCCTCACCCCGGGGCCACCGGCGACCGCCGGGGGCTGCCCTCGATCCCCTGTCCGCGCTCACCTGCCTGAGGGGGACCTTGAAGGCGATGAAGCGAGTACCCGGCAGCCTCCGACCCAGCGGGACGTAGTCGGTCCACCTGAAAACGGAAGCGCCGGGACATGAACGCCGGGGCCCCGCTTTCGCCGAGCCCCGGAGCGAAGGGACGGGGTGCCCCGGGGGCGGCACTCACCGCTCCGGTACGCGGGAACCCCGGCGGCCCGGCATGGTGACAGCCGCACGGCGGAACCGGGACGGAGCCGCCGCTTCCTCTTCCGCCGACCTGGCACCGGGCGGCCCCCGGCTACGGGACGTCAGCAGAAGGCCGCCGTGCCGCCGCCTCTTCCCGCCCCCTGGCGGAAAGGAACGGCAACCGCCGCACGGTGCTCCCGGCACTGACGTCACGGCCCCGGTAGTGACGTCACCGGCTACCAGCACCCCAAAAGCACGAAGACACCCCCCTAGGCATCCCACAGACAGCTGCCCCGCAGGCTCCCATCATGGACCCACAGCACCAGGGTCGCTACCACGGGCCCCGGCTGCAGCACAGCTGGGAGCAGCACGGGCACCCCTGGGGCACAGGGGAGGAGGGCAAAAATGTCCCCCATGCCCACCTGCGGGGCAGGACGGGGCAGCACAAATGCCGGTGGCCCAGGGCCGCCACCGCTGGCCCCGTTCCTTCCTCTCCAAAGTCACCTCTCCCTCAAAATCCTCATTGGAGTTAGAAATTGGTGGCATGGGAAGACGTGGGATGGGCAATTTAGGGGATGGGAAATGGCTGGAATCACAAATCCTTGTTGGGATGGGAAATTGTTGGGGTAGGAAATGCCTCGGATGGGAAATTCCGGGGAGCAGAAATGCTTGTTGGGATGGGAAATGGCTGGGACTGGAAATTTATTACTTATTTATTGTCATTTCTCATATTCATTGCTTTGTTTATTAAATTATTCCGTGGTTGCGTTCATTTTGCTAAGCCTCCGCCTGCCGTCATTCGTGCAGAGGGATGCAGAGGAGGTTTAACGCAGCCCACTGCTGCTCCCCATGCCCACCCTGTGAATTGGTGTGGGAATGGCCAGCACGGATGGGAGAGGATGGATAGACGGGGAGTTGGGAATTCAGCATTGGGATAGGAGATCATTGGGATCAGAAATGGGAGGTTGTTGGGATACGGAATTATCACTGGGATGAAACTGAGAGAAGGAGTTAAGGGAATCTTAGTAGCTAAACTGCTGTGCAGCCCAAAGAAACAAATGGATAGATAGTGTTTAATGTCTTGCTAACGATGTGCAAAGTGAGGAATCTTGTAGTCTTTCAACCAAGGACAGTTCCTGATGAGAACCAGAAGCTTGTCCCAAAACCAGCTGAAACCGACCCTACTGTTTGGCTGAGAGCCAAGGCACAACAAGTCTGTGCAAGAACGAAAGATTACTAGAGGTGACGAAGGGGAACCCCGTCTGCCTTCATCCCCACGACCCTCCACGACCACCACCAGGAGACACTGCGCAAGCGCAGTTAGGAGGAGTTTATGGAAATGACCTCTGGGAACTAATTTTAATACGAAGCAGGGATAGGTCATGCATACGTATAGGCGTATTGGGAAACCTTATGTATATGTAATGCTTTGCTGTGTATAGCTAAGACAAGCTGCCGTGTTGGGGTGTGCACGACTTTGGTGGGACTACCCCCTGTGCCGCCCAGCGCTGAATAAACATACCTGCTTTACAATCTTACAGGTTGTGGAGTTTGCTTTCTGCACGTCAATAGGAGATCATTGGGATCAGAAATGATCACTGGGATGGGAAGTCATAGTGGGGACAGAAAATCGTTAGGATGGGAAATCCTTGTTGGGATGGGAATTTGAAGGGATACGAAATCACAGAATCATAGACTGATTTGGGTTGGAAGACCTTAAAGATCCAATCCTTCCACTAGATCAGGTTGCCGAAAGTCCCATCCAACCTGGCCTTGAGAACCTCCAGGGACGGGGCCTCCACAACTTCTCTTGGCAACCTGTTCCAGTGCCTCACCGCCCTCATGGTGAAGAATGTCTTCCTAATATCTAATATAAACCTAACCTTTTTTAGTTTAAAGCCGTTACCCCTTGTCCTATCACTGCATTGCGTGATAGGGTCCCTGCCCAGCTCTCCTGGAGGCCCCCTTTAGGTCCTGGAAGGCCACACACCACCTCCTCTGGACTGAAAGACTGTCATGACAGATGGAGCTCAAAATCATGGACTAAACATACTCAACGGATATTTTAGAGGCATGGCCCATAGACAAATAAAATGATATCTGTATGTGCGCATATATATATATGAACAGGAAGAGTGGTGATTAATTGGGATGTATTGGAAAGTGTGGGACCTGAGCATAACGTAAATGGTGTGGAATAAGGGGTGGATATTTTCCTGGTTTTGGCTGGGATAGAGTTAATTTTCCTCCTAGTAGCTGGTATGGTGCTGTGTTTTGGGTTCAGGGTGAGAATAATGCTGATAACACACCGATGTTTTAGTTGTTGCAGAGCAGTGCTTACACTAAGCCAAGGACTTTTCAGCTTCTCACACCCTGCCAGCAAGGAGGCTGGGGGTGCACGAGGAGCTGGGAGGGGACAGACCCAGGACAGCTGACCCAAACTGGCCGAAGGGATATTCCACACCACGTGATGTCACGCTGAACAATTCATATGGGGTGGCTGGCTGGGGTGGGGGGGACCACTGCTCAGGGACGGGCTGGGCATCGGTCAGCGGGTGGTAAGCAATTGCATTTTGCATCACTTGGTTTGTACTTTCTATTATTACTATTATCATCATTGTTATTATTATTTCCCTTCCTTTTCTGTCTTATTAAACTGTCTCTATCTCAACCCATGAGCTTTTTGCTTTTTTTTTGCCCTTCCAGATTCTCTCCCCCATCCCACTGGGAGGGGATGGGGGGGGAGCAAACAGCTGTGTGGTGCTGAGCTGCCTGCCGGGTTAAACCACAACCCTGTCCTATGAAGGAAGGCTGAGAGAGTTATGGTTTTTCATCCTGAAGAAGAGAAGGCTCTGGGGAGACATCATTGCAGCCTTTCAGTACTTAAAGGGGGCCAATAAAAAGATTGAGGGTAACTTTTCACATGGGCAGATAATGATAGGACAAGGGGGAATGGTTTTAAACTAAAAGAGGGGAGGTTTAATTAGATTAGATATTAGGAGGAAATTCTTTCCTCAGAGGGTGGTGAAGCACTGGACCAGGTTGCCCAGAGAAGCTGAGGATGCCGCATCCCTGCAGGTGCTCAAGGCCAGGTTGGATGGGACCCTGGGCAAGCTGATCCAGTGGGTGGCATCCCTGCCTATGGCAGGGGGGTTGGAACCAGATGAGCTTTAAGGTCCCTTCCAAACCAAGCCATCCTATGATTCTATGATTCTTGCTTAAACTTCCAAAGCGACTAAACTCTGGAAGTATAAACAGCAGCTACTTGCCTATCCCTGGGACACGGGAAATAGATCCTCTCCCAGGAGGAGCTAGAAAGTCTTTGGTGATGCCTCTAGCTTGGACTGTATGTGTTACATTACAGCCAAGAGCCAGTCCCTGCTCAGATGCTGCTTCTGGAAGAGCTCGCGTTCTCCTTTGGATCTCTGCCCAGCACTGCCCACAGCCTGCCCTGCTGCGCTGCAAGAAAGGCACATCCTGGCCTGGGGTCAAACGGTTGCAAGCTGTGTTCATGGTCTTGGTTCCTAAGACATCCAGGATGATGCTTTGCCATCCAGCAAGCAGCCACATGCCTCTCCCTCCATCCCCTTTGCTTGCTTATACCCAGCTGTACTGGTCAGAACCTGCCTCTGAGTAATCCCCTCGCCTTCCCTGGAGGGTGTCTTCTTAACAAGGGCGACGAGCCATGGTTTTGATATGCACTTCTGAAAAAGTGTCCTTACATAACCAGGGCAACTCTTTCATTCTTACTCCTCAGAGCAGTGGACTCCTACATTTTTGATGGCATGCTCCTAACCTTCACTTGCACTCACAAGAACATCCTCAGCAGCTGCAACATGCAAACGTTGTCCAGTCTTATACTCTCTGTGCCAAAGAATCTAGAGATTGACTGTTAAGGGAAATGCTGAAATTGATGGTCAAACAGTTGCTTCTACTTCTTTTGAGAGATGAAATATAAACTCGACCTGGGATCCCACTGGGTCCTGATTTGGTTGAGATCCCACACTGCCTCCCATTGCAGAACAGCCTCTGCTTAGATGCGTGGAAGGATGCAGCTCTTATCATGGGGACTGGGTAAGGTAGGAGCCCAGGTTTCCTAAGCTCTGTTAGTCAGGATACAACCCTGTGGTATTTAGGCTGGGATGAGAGGGGCAGAATGCAGTGGAGGCTCCTGCTCCTCCAAAGGGGTGGCCCTCACGGCCCGTTCTGCAGGGGGCTAAAATGAATAATTGCTAGTGACTTACCAGCATTTGGTGAATGAGTCAGGGGAGGAGTCAGGAGGCCATGCCTCCTGGTGCCCAGGGCTGTCTGATGTGCTCTGCCCTGGAGTTTGGAGAGCAAACCACATTGCTGGAGTCACCTGGAAGTGGTGTGACAGACATGGAAGTTCAACTTGCTGGTCTCCAGCAGCTGCTTGAGGGTGCCACGAAGTGTTACCTACAGTGATTCATTCCTTCACAAGTGCTGCAAATGAGATATGTCTCAGGGTTACAGTGCTCTCTTGCAATGACCCGTTTTGTTTCCTGAAAGCCTAAGGTCCTGGGTCAAGGGATTGTCTCTTTTCTGCTGCAAGAACCTGCTAAATGTGCTCCTTAAAGGTTCCAACATTCAAAGGGAAATAAAGAATAACCAAACCATACATACATTTTTGAAAACATCGCTTTTACATTTCTGGCAGGTGAACCGTGAAGGTTTGGGGCTGTTAGTAATGTTGCTGGTGGAGGCTGCTGTGAATTCGTGAATGGATTGCAAATGTCAGTGGCTGGCTAGATTAGGACATGCACAGTAGGCTTCACTTACTCGATGGCCTTGGGATCTGTTGGCCC
>VXAA01003336.1:111061-132726 GCA_013399115.1 Anseranas semipalmata | reverse complement strand
AGAAAATGTCTGCCTTGCAGACATTTGCAGGTACAAGAGTCATCTTCTGGAAGACTGCTCCAGACTGGAGAGTCAGGACTTAGCTATTTAGAAATGTAAATTTAAAGAAAGAAAAGTTGTTGCTCCACACCATATCTTTCAAAAACAGGGCAAAATGAATACNTGTCAGAGAGGAAGGAAGCCTTTTCTGCAAATCACTACACCAGTCTCAATTCACCTGAACTCTTCCACTTTTCCTCTTTTCTTTTCTTTTCTTTTTTTTTTTTTTTTTTCCATCTTGTCACCAATTTACTTATTTTTACCCTGCTTTCCTCTCTTTCCCCTCCACTCAGTAGGATTGCAGCTCGGTCCCTGTAACAAACAGCTTTGTTAATCTGGGCCCTGCTTTTCTGCAGTGCTTGAAACCATGGCTGGGAACATCTTTGATTTGTGCTTGTTCTTTGCTCTTGTCGGCCAGCTGTCACAGAGCTATGATAATCACAGGGTTTCATGGTAGAGTCTGAAAAACAGAAGGCAGTGAAATATTACTCACATAAGCAGTATATTTTGTTTAGGAATCTGCAAAAGGTTGTGAGTTTCCTCTAAATTTTTAGCAATTCAGTAGTTTTACTGGTCTCTGAGAGTGTGGGTGGAAAAAAAATTTTGCTGAGCTTCATTTTAATCCTTTGGTTCAGCCAAGAAGCAGTGATTTCCCTGAAAGTCTGCTGTCTCCCTACCCAAATTCTCCAAGCACCTTGGCACTTCTCAGCACGGCCTGTGCATTGCTTGGCATGTGGAGATGTCATGGCTGCATGGACATACATGTGCAAGGTCATACATGCAATGCAATGGCCCACAAAGACATGCAAAATGACAATTTGCAGAGTGCTGTTCAGCATCTATAGTGTGGTCTGTCTTTCCATAGACTGGAAAACCAACTTCCATGACAAAGACTGAATGTTGTGTATCACATAGGTTGCCAGGATTAACACGAGAACTTTGCTTGGCCTCAGTGCTATTTGAAAGCAGGCAGCATCTTTCTCCAGATTATTAAATGGCTTTCTCCTGTAAATGGAATTCATCTATTGACTTATAGATGAGACTATGGGACCCTGGCCTCATAGGCAGAGTAACATCTTTAGTGGTGTTTTTTCTTCAATGATTTGCTAAAACTTTCCAGAATGTTCTTAGCTTCTCTTTGCCATTTAAAAAACTGTTAAATTCTGTATGGACAAAATAATAATAACAATAATAAATAAAATAAAATAAAAATCAATCTTTTTTTTCAACACTACATTATTGAAGTTTTTTCAGCAAAGATTAGAAGTGTAAGGAGTCCTTCCGTGACCCTCTCCCACTTCACACCAAGGTTCATTTTAGCTAAATTATGTTTAACCTGTGGCTTAGACACAGTTCAGCTCACTGTTTTGTCTCATTGCATAAAAATGAGCATCCAGGGATGGAGGGGACCATAATGCTGCTTCCAACCAGACCAGTGCTCATGAAACCACAATCTCTGCATTAGATTTAATTGTTTCAAAGTGAGTAATTTGTCCAGACAACTGATATATTGGACTTCTAATCAACTTAAAAAATTAATCAAGTAATGCTGAGGAACCTACCTGAGTATAATATATTAGTATTAGGCATTTTCTGCATACCAAGGTGAGTATGTAAATCAAAAAGGCATACAAGTAAAATTCTTTCAATCTCACAAACTAAGAAACCTTCCCAGTATCAAACCAGAAATAAAATGCTGCCTTGACTGATGATCAGAAGAGGCACACTAAAATGAAGATGACCTGTAGATGACAAAAAGTGTTCCCTAACATCCAAATGCTATTTTGTTAATTAAATTTTATATTTATTCGTGCTGCAAAGTTAAAGAAAGACTACCATCTGCTTTAGCTCTTTTAATAATTTTCTATCCAGAAATCCTTACAATAATCTAGTTTAGATAATGACTGAAATGATTTCATTGAAAATATATCATTCAGTGAGTATGATTAAAACTGTAACAGTAAAATCTATTCTTCCTGCTTGGCTGTGTGAGTAGTACTCAGGTACCAGTGTTTTGCTATACTGGATGCACAGCTAAAGGAGTCTAGCATCAGTGTGAACAGAAGGGGGTGGTGTTACCTCAGTTTGTGCAAGAATCTGCACTTCCAAATAAAGGAACAAAAAAATTACCCCTAACTTCATTAGCTCCACTAAGAGTAGAATAAAATACCTAGAAAAAAGAAATGACCTGACATTGTTTACACTAAATGAGACTTCTAAAATATTTTATTGCTATTTTATATATTTGTTGTTGGTGGTTGTTTGTTTTGTTTTTGTTTTCTACTCATCATTATGGGGTCAGCTGATTTACAAAAGACACATGAAGTGTATGGAGATATTTAGAATATAGTTCTGCAGCCTTACTACACAATGCCCCATTTTTCATGCTATGTTACACTTGAAAATGCATTTCATGCATTGCACAACAGTATTGCACATAATCTGGGATTCAGAAGTCCCTCTCTTTTTGCCCAGCTTTTTGAAATGAGTCAGGTGGGAAGTGAGAGAAGATGAGGCAATGTCCCATAACTTTGGAGAGGCACAACTATTGGGTATTCTGTGGACATGTCCACGGTATTGTCAGGTCACACCCCTGCTTGAAGGGCTAACATATTGGAGGAAGATTTTGATGAGCTAGTGGTAGCAAGGCGAGCCATGCTATGCCATTGAGAACAAGATGCATGATGAGAGCTCTTGTGAAGGGGAGGCCCAAGCCAGAAAGGCTTTCAGGTTTCTGATGTTCAGTGTGTGTGTGCGCATGTGTAAAAGAGAGAAAAACCTTCTAATTCTTTAGCAAAGTAGCGATTTGGTCCTTGTGACTGGTTATTCAGTAAAAATGCCATACTGTAACTTGTTAACACATCAATGACAAATAGACAAAACATCATGTAAATAAATAGAATAACCACTGGATTTGAATGGACAAAGGTCAGTGGGGTAAGTACGTACTGCTACAAAAAGTTACTAACATATTATGTATCAGCTGAGGAGGATACATTTAAGAATGATATGAAAAAGAAAAAAGAAACACTGCTATTCCAACAGCTTTGTAGAGTCTAGCTGAAATTGTTAATCGAAAGAAAAATATTGTTTTGGAAGCTGATTCAAAAAGTATGCACCACACCCAAATATCTCAAAGTAGTGGACAAATAGACTCTCATCCAAAAATTTTGATGAGGAAAAACAACTTTCTATAGCCATCATTTCTCAGAAGGCTTTGCTTCTGTTTTTCTGTCCCCTGCACAGTTGATAATTTTGATTCACAAGAATGTCAAGCTTTTAAAAGGTTTTACTCCTTTCCAAAGGTGAAGCTAAGTGTTCCTAACATCATCCAAAGTGGTCTGAGGAGCAGAGAGAGTTTTAAAAACATGCATTTATGACTCTTTGAAACTGTGATAACCACTTGGAGACTTGGCAGTGTATCATCACTGACCTTTTTTGTGAGCACTCATAATTGCAGAGAGATTAATTAATTAACTTTTAAAATGTTTTGAAAATGTAAGATTCCAGATACTGTAAGTATGCCAGAAAATCTTATATGCTGTCTGCCTGTCTCCAGGACAGTCTGCTTAGCAAAATATGTGTGCAAAGTAAAATACTACAATTTGCAGAATTCATAGTAATAACACGAGATCTTGGGGTAGGAAGTTACATGTAAAATGAGTAATATATTTAACTATAGAGATCTTCTGCTGTGCAATCATGGCTTTCAGAGACACCACTACAATAGCTAGTTTGGTTTTGTTTCCATTAGCATCAAAGGAGGAAAGTGTGTGGAGGAAAGTCCATAGTCACTGTTCAAATAAAGGGTAGTCTTAAAGGTTGTAGTTTGCAAACTCACCTTGTCTCTTTTTGTTCATCACAAAAATCTTAGCTTTGCTTGATATTGCATGTCAGCATGCAACCTTATTAGCCAAATCACTGTATTGGATTAGGAATGTCTCTTATTCCCAATCTAGCAGTGAAATTAAGAATGTGCTTAATTTTAAGCATGTGTGTAAAGACCATTGAAATCAATAGGATTTATGCACATATTTAAGTGCTTTGCTGAACTGGGGCCAGTAAAGAAATATGACTAATCTCATGAATAAAGGAAATAAGAGTTACTCCAAGTTACTTAATCACAAACAGTCCGTTTATGGGGAAATAGCTGTGCTTTTTATGTCTTCACTGTCTTAAACTACAAAAAATAGATACGCATCAGAGAGCTAAATTCAAATTTCTGTAACATGATGATAATTTAATTTGCACAGTAACACCTTTGGGGCTGTTATTTTGCTTGTTTTAGCTACTGATGTTTCCCACCCTTCAGTAAACCTATTAACAGTTTTGCAATCCCTTTTAGCTGTGTTTTTTTTCTGCCTTCTCCCTCCTCTTCCCCCATGATATCTGTTCTACTTTGAGTTTTGCAAAATTATACAGATTAATGCTGAATACTCCACAAAGGAAAACTGTAACTTGACTAAATTCTTAACTGATATAAATCCTCACAGCTCCATGGCAGTGATTGAAGCAACAAAACTTGAATGCTGGCAGGGGTTTTCAACCTTAGTTTTTTGTTTATTTGTTTGTTGTTGTTGTTGTTGTTTTTCCTCCTTCTAGAATGTCTCAAAAAGAATTAAGGCAATTTTCTTAGATTTGTTATTAAAAAACTGCTCATCAACTCAGTTGTGTGTGTTTTTTTTTTTTTTTCTCTGTGAACTGCAAAAATTGTACATAATATTGATAAGTCCTGCCTAATCTGCAGGTGACTAGTAGTGCTTTGGCCCTATAAATAAGGTAATAAATCCTTTGGTGGGTGCACTTCTCAAAAAGTGATTTTTACATGGAAACTCATAAAATTGATTTCTTCAGATCCTGATTCAGGAGTTCACTTTCTGTGGAGAATTTCATACATTAATGTTAAAAGACTGCACAAAGCAAATACAGGGAACATTTTGATTAATAAATAATGTTTTGTTGTTGTTGCTTTTAGGGAAACCTAGTCTATATGACCTAAGAAAAAAAAAAATCAGCCATTCAAATTACAAAATTAATGTATTGTAAATTATTACACAAAAAATGAAGTCAATTATTAGATTTATTCTATGTGTGCAAAAAGCCCCTTAGAACTCAACAAGATAAGGAAGAGAAAGAAAGTATGGAAAAGTGAGGACACTGCCAAGGAGCACAAAACAAGGCAGTAAAAGGAAAAAACTCAGCTAAAAGAAAAGATCAATTATAGTGAAAAGCCAGAGGCAACGTGGAAAACAGATATAAACCCATCTTTCCCCTTAATCTCTTTACCTGCTCTGGTCTTACCAATTTTGTGCATTCTAAAATTTACCAAGGAGGTTTATAGGAGCTGAAACTCAAAGTTGCTTATTCTCACTTTTAAAATGTGTTGCTTCCCTAAGATGTGACAAAGGAAAAAATTAATTCTATACTTGTTTCCAAATGATATTCCCTTTCACATACAGTACAAGCCTAGCTAAGAACAGAAGACTGATTGCTGCTTTTCAGCATGACCCTCCACAGTCATTTATAACCTTTTGGTAAAAGTAAAATGATTAATATAATAAACTACCATATCAATTTATTTATTTCTTTCCTTTCCTTTCCTTTTTATTTATTTATTTATTTATTTATTTATTGTTATCTATAAAGTTAATTAATTAATAATTTATTTGGGGATGCTAGCTGCCCATTTTACTTTTTACTCTGGGGTTGCTGCAATACAGTGGGATGCTAGGGATATAATTTGATTTACTTTCTTCAGCTTTTATATTTACTAGCCCTTCTTGGATAAGTCCTAGAGAATGAAACATGAGGTTATTAAGCAGGAATAACATAGCAACTCTAGTAAACATCTGTTCCTCTGGTGTTGTTTACGTTTGTGAATTTGCCTGAATTAATTGCAATGCTGCTCATGGCACGAAAATTAACTGTCTGCCAGCATTTGTTTTGCAAGCATCCAGTTTCAGAAATATATAAATTAGGTGTAAAATTTTCTCTGAACTGAAATGTATAAGATTAGTAAAACATTGCCCTGCTCTAAAAGAAATCACAGAATGGTTGACATTGGAAAGGACCTCAAGGTCATGTGGTCCAACCCCCCTGCTTAGAGCAGGTGGTCCAGGGCCATATCCAGGCAACATTTGAAGATCTCCAAGATCTTCAAAAAAGGAAGGAAGACTCCACTACCTCTCTTGGCAAACTATTCCAGCACTGCATCACCCATATGGTAAAGAAGTACTTCCTGAAAGAAGTCATGCTGTCCTTTTTATAGACATAAATTTATTTCAGTGTAAGAAATTGCTTTAGATCTAACTGAACATATGGAGCAAACTAAACTAGGATTCAGAGTTCAGGATTAAATATGGGCCCATGAACTACGATGAGATGGAATGGCCATTGTAATACTTCACGAGAAATCTCTTTTGTATTTGTGCTGTTCTATTTGGTCTCACCTATTTTTATTACCTTTTAATTTGTGAAAGATGTCACAAGTAGAAGTAAAGTTGGCCTTTATCAGAGGTCATTTATGATACCATAATGCACTTTTATCTGTCCTAATAAAAAAAAAAAAAGGCATTTAGCCTGACACCAGAAGACATGTATCGACATCTTTATAAGCATTCTGCAAAAACACCCCTCAGAAAACTCAAAAGGACAAAAAAATCTTAATGTCAAGAACTTGTCAAAACCAACATAGAAAATAAAGATTTTAGTTTCTCTTGCAGTTCTCAATACTCTTCTATTATCCAATCTAAAGTTCATTGGTCTTGCTGCTAGAAAACTGAAAATACTTTATAAACAAATGTGAAGAATCTCATGGAAGCCATGTCTTGACAAAAAGCAACAATAGCAAATACATTTCTTCTTGTATCCTGTTCACAATGAATCCTAACCTGGATTACTTTTATACTAACATTTCAGCTAGGGATCTTCTCATCTTTTCAATATCCACTTTTTTAACAAAGAAAATATTCAAACAAAATGCTATGCAGTCATAAGATTTATACAAAACAAGAACTAACAAAAGTCATTCTGAGCAGTGTCAATACAGCCACATGACAGAACCTGTACAGCATTTCTAAACTTTAAACTCCTCACGCTGATATTACATAAGTGCTTATAGGTACATGTAATTTTTTGGTGGAAAGACTTGCATTCTGTCACAAACCTACTTAATAGGCTTAAGCTGTGTGTTAGAGATGATTCTTAAGAAATTATAACTCTTTGATGTAAATTAAAATTGAGGAATAATTCACACTTTATTTACCTTTTCACAGCCCTCTACCAAAATAAGATGACGGAGGATAAGCTGCACATTCATATAGAGAAATTAATTACTATAGAGAGATTAATTACGTGAAGAGTAACAAAGGAACAACTTCTGGGCAAGCAGCCTCTGATGACAGAATCCTGTGGCTGGTAATGAATGGTCTGAATCTGTTTTAACATTTGGCCATTTGTCTGATCATCTTAAAATTTACATTTGTACTGAAGCAGGCTGGGAATTTTCCCATTGGTGTAACCATACAGCAGAAGAGACATGAGCTAACAAGAGAGACTTCAAGAAATGCTTGTAATCTTGTCCATTCTTAGGTAGCTGCTCCTTGTGATATGGCTTTTAGAGAAAAGAAGTTTTATAGACAAGGAGATGAACAGAATTTCTTAATTGCAGATATGGCTGTCATTTTTTTTTTCTTTTTTTTCTTTCTTTTTTTTTTTCTATCAGACAGTGCATACAGGGATTGGCTGAATCAAAATAATTTCTCTGACACTATGTAGGAACCCTCAAGCATTTGTTCTGGCAGAACAGAAAAAAAGATAAGGGTGCTTGGTGGAGTATGGGCATGAGTCTAGGCTCTAGATAAATTTGCAATTTAGTAAAGATTGCTGGGTTAAAGTCAGTTTTAATTCTCTATTAGTCCTCAGCTTAGGTGTTAGAGCTATCTGATGAGTATCTATGTTGAATTACTTATATCTATATATAGTTACATATAGATATATGTAACATACATTATACTTATGGTAGTAATGAATTGTTTGTCTGGGAAATCTTGCATACCCCTGTTTTTGCTCATGTTCAAATAGTATCCAAATAGTAACTGTCAATAGAAGATGTATTCGTAACCTTCTGCAGCAACCACCAAAGGAAGGGATTTGTGCTGGCCTTTTGTATCATAAGTGAAAAAAACACTTGCATTGAAAAAATCAAAAGGTCAAAATCAGATGATACTCCACCATAAATTCAGCTGATTACTACCTAAAACTAGGTGCCCTAGGGGCTATATGAGGATCCAGATCACAAAACAAGATAAGTGGTATTCCAAGGATCTCTTGCATTTTTTTTCCAACTAGGAAATCACAATAGGATGTAACCCAGAAGTTGTGGGATTGATTCCCAATGATAAAATGGAGGGAAGAGGTGAAAAAAAAATGTAAAAATCTGTCTTTTTAGAAACTTGTAATCTAATACTGTAAAAATAGAAAGATTTACTCAGGTCTAGTCAACTTTGTCCTAATCATACCTTAAAAAATAAATAAAGAGAGAGAGAGAGAGAGAGAGAGAAAGTGTTACATTCATTTTGTAGATGTCAACAGGAATGTCTGTAATAGCTCAAGTTAGCTGTTGAACTGACTCCTGAAATATGGATTAGTTTAAATACTCCTACAAAAGTTCAGGAAGACAAGTTGGCACTTAAATCAGTGTGCTGCATTCTCCATTGGTGATACAGGAGCTTTTGACTCTCATTTAGCCTTCCTTTTTCTCTTGGCATAAGTGATTACAGAGATTAAATGGGTGCTCACAGGTTCTGTTTTCAAACTACTATTACATGTATGAGAGATTTTGTTTTTGCAGCATGTATAGCCCAGATTGATGGTATAGCATTGTTGGAATTGGCCTTGATGAAAGCAATAAAATAGTGTGTTTGTTTGTTTGTTTTTAACATGGATTCTTGTTTCCTTTCAGTCTTCCTAACTTGGCACATGGGCCCCACAGACCCAAAAGCAGTGATGCTCTCATGCATTCTGCAAGAGTTGAAAATTATGCTAGGGTCTGAGTTTTATTTTTGCATTAAACAAATAACTTTGTGAACAGCTGAAGGTTCAGAGGGCTCTCTCCCGTAATTGATTGTCTGGTGCCTGATCTACATGTTGAACCCAAGCTGCAGGCTCTCCCTCAGTGGGGACTGCTTTGTCTCTTTGTTCTAACCAGCTATCTATTTTCTTGTGAAAGTGGTATTGCTGTCCCTGTCATAATTGATTGAAATTGGCAAATGTTTTCCCATATTCATAAAACAGTGCATGCAATTTTATTGGGCTTATTTGTTAAAATTGTCAATTTTTAATGCAAAGATTCTGGCAACAGAATAGGTCTGTTCCAAACCTCTTAAAGACATAAATTTAAGTCACAAATGATGGGAAAGAAAATGAAGATTAGTGTAGAGAAAGAGAAACAGGAAGAGATTTATGCCTCCCATTTGTTCTTCCCAAGGCTTTTACTATTTTTTTTTTTTTTAATATTTGAACAAAAGAGGAAAATGGCAAAGGAGTAAAGGAATAGGAATTTGCTTGTAGTGGGGAGTATAATAATACTCTCCATTTCTCTGATAAATAAATCTCCATTTCTCTGACAGCACATGGGAGAAGACTCCGAGAATTCAGGTTGGCTCCTCACAATCTTCCCTGATAGCTGTCTTCTGGAGGGACAGACTCTTCCCAAGGCATGCCAAAGAGTCCTCTGTTAATATGGGTAGATTAGGTATTGAAAGAGGTTTTTTTTTTTGCAAGGATTTTCACAAGATTTTGGTTATATTCTTATATTCTGGAAATTTTTACAGCAAAGAAGTCAGCACCAAGCTTGTTTATTAGTTCATAAATTCCAAACATACACATATACCCTGCAATATGTTACGCTGTTGTCTTTTCAGGGCACGTCTGTTTATTATAAGTCTGAAAGGGGATAATACACAATACCATGTCACATTTCTTCCATCTAATCTAATCCAGGGCTAGAAATAGTCCTCCTGTTCCTTTTAGTGCAAGGGAAACATCCAGCTTCCTCACATTTACCACAAAGAGGTGAATAAATTGTGCTCAATTTGTACTTAGAGATCAACCCAACTGTTAATGAACACACATGAATTCTTAAGCCTCAAAGGTAACAGCATTTTCTCTTCACACATGAGGGGATGAACTCCATCCACTCCCATGTGGTAAGTAAAACACGCAGCAACTTTACAGAAATTCTAGGAAACTATGGCGTTTCTTTTCAAATTATCTGTTTTCTTGCTCTGAAAAACTCCAAACGGCAATTTTACTTTATAGTTACCATCAATTCCCTGGGACAACATACCTCTGTCTACCACATTTTCTTCTCTGTTTAAAACCCGAAGGTACTATTTCTGATCTAAGAACATGTTCTGGAATATATTCACCCTTCAAAATAATTTATTAACAAATATGTCTTATCAGCTAAAATTATTAATGTCTATAAATATTTCTTAATGCTCTGGGCATACGTATCTGAGATATATTGTCCCACTGTTTTAATCTAGCAAATTTAAACACAAAATACCACAGACCCTAGCACTTCCAGACTGGCAGAACTGCAGGAGTCAACCATTACCCATAAAGTCAGTATGCAAAAGTAGCAATAAATTTGGCATGATCTATAAATGTTCTTTCACAAGTGAAATATACATGCTGAAGACTATGAAAACTGAATTTAAGCAACACAGTTTGTAGTTTATTAGACAATTGTAGGACATTCTGGTACATTATGTAACAACCATCCTCAATTTCCATTTTTTTAAAATAGAATGCATTTTTGTTGTTGGTGTTGTGTTGTTGGAAAGATTATCCATCATTCTGTCTTATAGGACATTGATATAGAACAATGAAGTTCCTGTGTATGTATAGCCCGGGAATGTAAATATTTGTCACTGTTGATGACCATCAGACCACAATACAGACCCTAACAATCAGTGAAAAATTATTCACTTAAATGATCTCACCAATTGCTCAGAGATGGAAGTAAGTCAGAAGCTGGCCTTCAGCTGGAATCTTTACTCGAAACTAGTTAAGTTCTCTTATGCCTTTATAAGATTAAATTTTTATTACTGTGAAAAAAATGAAAGTGTAAATGTATAGGTTAATATGGCACAGTATAGTTTATCTTGTTAACAAACAGTACTAAAGTCCTTCCTGTACATTTAACTATGCAGTAGGCTCTCACTCAGCTGAGTGAGACTGAATATAAAGTTAAGCACTGTTTAGAAACACATCTTTTTATTAGGCCAATAACACTCTCTTAATTATTTCAACAAAATAATGAAACACATGTTTTTCTAAATTAACCACCTTAGCAGGAAGAGGCAATATTATTGCTGAAATTATTTTTTCACAAACTTTTCTGAAAGTTGCTACACTTGTTAGTGAACAAGAGACTCGAGGTCTGTTCTCCTTCCACCCGCAGTACTACTATTGGGTATGACTGGGAATATGATAGAATTGATTTTCTGTGAACTTACTTGGAAGAAATGTGCCCTTGAACAAATCTGTAAATGACACTGTAGATGACAGTTGTGTTTTTGCTCTCTAACCTCAGAATGAGATTCAAACTGAAGCTCAAGAAATCAGGGCCATGCAGTATTACAGCAGAGCTGCTAGCTTCCATGGAGTGTAAGAGTTTTAGGGGCATAATGACCATATGGTCATTATTTGGCCAAAGATTGTATGGCAATGGAAGTGAAGCAATGTTTGTTCTGATCTGGGAAGTATCCATTGACAGATTGCAGACAGGACAGATAGTGAGTCAGAGACTATCAACACAAATGAAAGGAAATCATAGAAGGAGGAAGAAGCTAATATTTCATCTTCAAATGTGATAAACATTCCCACGTGAAAAAGACATTTATTCAGCTAATGAATAATTAGGATATTCAAAACAATGATGTTTTCTTAAGAAGTTAGGATCACTGGCAACAGTTGCTGACTTCCCATTTAAATTGTAGTCATAAGGAGAGGTCCAATAAATTATTTTCTGCCAGCCCACCTAACACATCTGTTAGGAGTATGAGAGAAGACAAAACACATAATGGTAGGAGTACTGAAATTCTGAAGACTTTTCTAACTTTTTTTGAGCTATCAGAACTTGTTTAATTAAATCATGACCTGAATGTAAGAAACCACAGTGTGTCTGGCACTGAGTGGGACTGCAAGCTGGCATGACCTCTGTTGTTCCTTACTTCCAAAAGCTTCCGACATTGGCATTCATCTTAGGCTGAATTTTAGGCTGAATACCTGCAAGGCTTTTCTCCTGTCAGATAAATATCTATTTATGCTTTTCTATATAAAATAAGTATACTTATACTATGTTTACATGTATGTTAGTAACAATGTCTGGATTTGGAAGAAGAATTCAGAACAGAATTTGTAGTACAAAGAAAGTTCATAGTTAATAATACAAATATAATTATTCAGTTATATAGATTCATATACAGATTGACAGTGAGAACTTTAAACATAAGAATGTCATAACCCAGTGAAGTGCAATCACTTGTAAATCTGATGGTTTGTACCACTTTAATTACAAATCAGGAGTGGAAAGTTCTCCTAAAAAAAGTGGCATGTTCCACCAGTTCCAAGAAACTTGTCTTTTCTTCAATCAGTTATGGGAAGAACTGTGGAGGATGAGGAGGAGAGCAAGGTTGTTCAGCATCCAGACTGGCATTTTACAAAGTGAAGTGACTTGCCATGAATGGCAAAGGGGGCTGGAGAGAAACATGAAGTACTTGCTTGGAGCCCTGGAACACAGCCAAACATCTGGAAGCAGCAATGTTGTCATAGAAAGGGCAGTGCGTGTGGAGTTATCTTACTGAACCAGGGAAGCAAAACGCTCTCTAATGAAGAATGTCTCCAAAAAAAAAAAAAAAAAAAAAAAAAAAAAAGAAAGAAAAAAGAAAAAACAAACAATTAAAAAAACACAAAGTTTTTTCTTTCTTCATATTTTAAATCAGAAAATCTTATATGTGTTCTGGGCAGGGAATTTGTGTGTTAGGGAAAAAAACATGTTAACCAGACTGTGATTCTTTGTTATCCCTACAGCCCTTCAGAATAAGACTAATATATGTTTAAACAAGAGCATAATTTTTAATGTTTTCACTGTCTTTAGACTAGTTTGAATGTGTCAGAAATATGAACCAGCTTTAATTCCACTTTAATTGTTAATTTCTGTAACCAGGATGAGCAGTGTAAAAAGAGATCACCCTTTTATTTGTAGAAGCCCGGTAGTTAAGAGGTTAATCTGTTAAATCTGTTAATACCGCCCATATACATAATCAGTTGTGGAAATGAACAGTGCTGCAATTCCATTTTATGAAATCAAAATCATGGTTAAGGTCACTTGAATAATCCTTGAGTACAACAGCTTTAAAAAGAGAACTGTGTTTGTAATAAAATGCCCATTATCTGCTTCCACCCATTGGATAACCTGCTTTTACCCTCCGACCCACTGGTCTGCCATGCTGAAATGTCTGTGAGAAGCAGTGCTTCTGGGAATGGCACATTAGAGCCAGTGAATTGGCCCAGCCAATGATGAAATGTCATTTCTGGATCCCTGCTCCTGAAACAGCATTGTTCCTGGGAACAGCAGTCCACTGAGCTGCAGCACAACACTCGTCCAGAGAGACATCTGATGGTGGGGAGGGAGGAAGCTCCTAAGCCCATAGGTTAACAGATATACAAGAAAATTCAAAGACACCAAGGGATTTATCTGTTTAAAAAGACAATTATTAGCCTCCTCTGTGACAAGATAATTGGACACAGATGACTTTGTGTCTGTCTGAAGTCTGTGCATATTCCTTGAATGTGGTTTCTGCTTAAAGGATGATGTTCAGTCTTCCCTGGCATTTCTGTGATGCTTATTTCCTTCATATATTTTCAACCCAATGTTTTGTGATTCCTGGCTATCCAAACACCATTTTAATTGCTATCGCACTTAATTTTGAATCTGAAGAAAGTGAAGCTTCTGTGACCATGTTGTGTGTCTATCTTCTGTTCCTCATTTTTTGAGAATGAGCTTCATAATATCTATTTTGACATTAGAATAAGGATTTTAAAATTAAAAAAAAAGTTCATGCAGGTTGCCCTATATGTGAAAGTAGGCAGAGGAAGAAAAACATAAAGCATCTAAGCTGTTGGAAAAGATGTCTTATGAACTTCTGTTGATGGTCATGAATGCAAGAGGGGCCTTGTGAATATCCTAAATAGGGAAAAAGCCTTAATCAAAGAATTCAGTCTATCACGAGAGACAAAACTGTACAAAATAAGGCATCATTAGTTCTGTCTTTTGGAACTACTTGTTTAACATAATTGATGGTGCAAAGACTCATTACTGACACAGGGGAGGGTATAGATTTTGTAAAACTTGAGCTGTATGAAAAGCTTCCGATTTTCCTCTGTGCCAGTGCAGTAGGTTGTGCACATCCACCTCAAAACCATACTAAAATGATTCACCTTATTTAATATACCACAACGTTCTGAGCTCACAAAATACAAAGTTATCCAAACTCTAATATTGCAGCAAATATATTCCTAAATATTTGAAAAATAATTTTATGAATTAAACATTTAAACATTAAACATTTTAAATATTATGAATTAACATTTTGAAAGCATAATTCAAGTTGCTGGATTAACCTTGATGTCTCTTATTGGCCTGGGGTTGACAGTAGGGTTCCTTCTACTGTGTATGAAGTGTAAGAGCCCTGCAATGCAGACAGGAACTTACTGGGATTTTCAAAAAGGATGAAGTGTGTGAATTCCTTTGTGAAATTGCTTTGAAGACAAAAATTATGATAGGTTCTAAGAAACGCAAAGTCTTTAAAAGTAATCACTTTCTATCCAATGCTTAAAAAAAAAAAATGAGGACTATAACAATACTATTACAATATATTAGTAAAGCTGAAAAATTGTAGTAAAATGTTAAGTATCTTCATCCATTATGAAAAGATCTTTCCTAGAAACACATTCATACTTCAGGGTGGTATGAGTTCAAGAGAATAAATGCTGTCTCATAAAATTCAATACGTTAATGGGCAATTTAAAGTTCACTATTCTTCTTCCTGCTTAAGTCATCTTTTCCTTCCTGTCTCTTGTTTTTGGTGCAGAGCAAGAGACAATGCAATCACCTTATTTTTTATCTTTTTCAACTATGAGAAAGGAAAATAAACTTGGGTCCAGTAAGTGTTTCCTGAATGGGGAAAGGAACAAAAAAAATACAGGAAACCAAACTGAACACATAATATTTTGAAATACAATGAATGAATTTGAAAGGAAAAGTGTTCAGAAGAAAAAAAAATGTTTCACAGAAAAGGGCACTTTAAGACATTAAGGAAAAGCAAAACTGGAATGAAATCAGGATATTATAAGCATATATTATGTTGTGTATTTATATCTACCTATGCATTCTGTACATTCTACCTAAATACAACTGTATCTATAACACAGAAATGAGTTCTATTTCAACTCAGTCATTGACACACACAGACATTCAGTGTGTCTGTGTATGTTAGTGCTTCTATCTACAACTTTATGCCATTGAAATAAATTGCACCTTAAATTTGAAGGCAATTTTAGGTAGTTTGGTGTGCAGTACAGATCCCATCTTTGATATTTAGCAAGCCTGAGATCTTTCTAACTTGTGAAGTCTGCATGTCTACAAACTAGTATAGCTGTGTTTGTGTTTATTACCTTCTTCCATGCATGCCTTGAAATGACTAAATTACAGGTATTTTACATGTATTTTGTGGTACAAGCCAGATACCGTCCGCTAGTATAATTTATCTTGAAACACCCTGTTTTACAAAATTACAGAAAAGCACAGCAATTTGCTTTTATTCTTATTTATTTATTTATTTTTATTTCTAAGACTATGGCAAAATCTTCAAAGCCCAGAAGATGCCTTCTAGCTAAGAACTTAGCCATGTAATACACAATTTTCATCAAAGCATTGGGTTTGTAGAAATAGAGTACAATTGTGGATTTAAAATTTTGATAATGTTCCTTACTTATTAGCTATTTTGTCTTTTGTATTTTGACCTAATTTAGCCAGCAAAGGCATCAACCCTTATGTAAGATTAGATACACATACATACACATACAGCAGCCCAAATCAGATTAGCTGCAATCAAGGTAATTGTGTTGAACAGAATTGCTCATCTGTGCTTTGCAGCTGCCTTAGGGATCTAACATTTGATCCCAAGTGACTGAGTTATACTTATGTTCTTCCTTAATCCTGGATGACTTTAGTTTTATTTTAGTATATAATCATTGCTTTAAAACTCAAGCCTGAGAATATAATGTATTTAGTCTTGAGTATTTAGTCTATGCATATTAATTCATATTTTCTTTTATTATTTTTCTTTGGTAGAAGCCACAATTCTTTAACGGAGGCTAGGTGGAATTAGGGTTCCCAAAATCTGAGGCAGTGATCTAGATGGCCTGCTGTCCAGCACCTCTGCCAGTTATCAAGCGCTACTTCCTTGGTTAATCTTCATGCTCCTTTAGCAGCTAAAATTAGACTGTCCATGCTTATAGTGCACAGCACACAGTGAGAGTCTCTTTCCTGTCTATTGCTCCTACTGACCGTGTTGCAGTCTAGATGTAAGAAGGCAGTATGGTCTCTCATAAACCCCTGTAGTTGTTTTTACAGAAAAAAAAAAAAAAAAAAANAAAAAAAAAAAAAAAAGCAAGCAACGAACCAAAACAACAACAACAACAACAACAACAAAAACAACAACCAAACAAAAATCAGAGGAAAAAAAAGGGAAAAAAAAAGAAAAAAGAAAACAAAGAGCTCTGAAGAACGTTAGGATCACAGTAATTGGTTGAGCTGTCACCCAATTTTGCAAGCATCTGAACAGTTTGGGTATTTGGGGGTGTTTAAGGAAAGGTTGGATGTGGTACGTAGGGACATAGTTTAGTGGGTAGTATTGGTGGTAGGGGCACAGTTGGACTAGAAGATCTTAGAGGTCTTTTCCAACTTTCATGATTCTATGATTGTCCTGGAAATGTGAGGTTAGGTTTGTGAGTTTTTTCCTATCTGAAGGTGTTTGAAATCACAGTTTGAATGTTGTAGAAAGTATCTGAACTTATAGTACAGATGACTTATGGTTATGGTGATACCATAATTTGCAACCGTAACTTGTGGTTATGGTAATGCTTGAGTTCTGACAGCTGCTAACCTTCAGTGTTTTGAAATAAAGATGTTATGAATCCAAGAAGGTAACAGTTAGGAGGATAGGAAAGATGAATCCTACTTTTTCCTCTCTTACCTGCTTCTTTCTCACATGTTACAATGCAAGTCTCCTGTTTGTTCAAGATACAGTCGCATTTTTTAATGGACAAACAGAAGATTTCTCCAGTTATATTTAGAAGAAATGACCTCTTCTCCTCCCTCAGAGACAAAAAGTAGTTTCTGAAAAAGGTGCCTGGTAGTTGTGATCTATTTTTCTTCCACGAAAAATAAAGCAAAGGATGGGAAGAAATATTAGCACTTGGTATATAGAACACATACCCAATCCAAGCCACTCTATTAATCTATGATTTTATGATATTGACACTGCACTCAGATAAAATTCTTGGGCAAAAGAGAGAGAAAATTGGATTGATAAATGATTTTTTTTCCAAAACTTTTGAGGTTCACTATTTGTTTTTGAGGTTCATTAGTCTTTGTGCAGAGCCAATAAAGCTTTTATGCTGTTACTTATGGTAGTTATTAAGAAAGAGGAAAATATTACCTTCAAAAAAAGCCAGACTTGAGTTTTAGATTCTATTTAAGAAAGAACCCAACTCATTTTTGGATGTTATCTTTGTAAATGTGGTAAAGATCTTTGTCAAGGAAGAGGAAACAAAAAGATTAAGTACTAAATGAAGACCTCATTGTTGAGCTTATCTACAAGGCTTTGTTCTTGTGTAAGTCAAAGTGGCTGTAATATCTGCAACAATGTCTAACAAGCATGGTGGGATTTGGCTAATTCTTCTTTTCCTTTGAAAATACCTGAATTTCTGCTTTCCCCCTGAGGAAATGAGTTATGAATAAATCTACAGAGCCATATGCCATGGTACTGAGTTTTCATCTCTAGGTCCACTTTATGATTAAGTATTACCTTTCCTAGGACGTCTCCATCCTAGAATTCCCATTCTATTGCCCAAGGACTGGAATCCCCTGCTTAGGACAAAAAGTCATAGGTACGTATTTTTATACACATATATACATAGGTAGGATATACATATATTTAAGTAACAAGAGTTTTTATAGACGAATCCTCACTTATTAACCAGTTAACACATAACATACACAGACAATTTAGTGTTGTTTTGCTAAAAGAGTTTAGTGTGGAAAGAAAATTGGACTGCAGAGTTTTATATTATTCATGCATTTGCAGTAAAGTTGTTTATGCAGCATTTTCCTGTATCCAGATTCTGATTGCTACATTTAAATGAATTTACTCAGAGTGGGCTGCACAACCTTTGTGCTTTTTATTGGCTCGTTAGACTGTAAGCATTAATCTCATTAATAGAAGTGGGTTATTCTTAGCTTCCATTTAAAGTTTGAAATACCATACATTTTACTGCAGCACGAGACTTACTCTCCTGGGTGCCAATGATTATGGCATATTTGACACGATCTCACCAAATCAATCTATTTGTGGGCTCAGATACCTAGTAGCACAGAGCTCACCATGGACTGACTGCTTGCTTAGACTCAGGCAGGCTTTGGAGCAGAAATTCAAGTAATATTATCTGTAATTTCTCATTTAAAGAGAGTACAGATTTGTCCATAATATACAGAATAACTGAGATCTGTTCTCAGATACTAATGATTTGTTATGCAACTTTGTATAAGTCCCATAATCTTGCCATCTGTTTTCCTATCTGTCCTCTCTATGTTATCACTAGAGCTAGGCAGGAAATGCAGCATCTTTCCTACGGAAGATCTGGAAATTTTTAAAAGGTCCCAGTGTGGAACCAATAAATTGAAATCAGAATTTCTTTTCATTAGGACAAATTTCTGAACAAATCCTTCTGTGGTTTTTATTACACGATACAGTGATCTGCCAGAGAGGACCCTACACAACCACTTCCTAATAGAGTTATTTTTTTATCAATAGATATGTATGTTGTGTTCATATAATAAAGGTGATGTCTCAGAAATCTAAATATATTTTTAAGTAATATGGCAAATTATAAACATATTAAAGCATTTAAAGGTTTCAGCAGCTCTAGAAGTTGCTTATTGTCTAAATAGACAGGATGTCTATATGATATTAAATGAAGTTTACAAAAGACTTAGTATTAAATAAGTATGTTAAAAATGATGTAAAGTTTTATGTTAATGAGGCCTCAGTAGATGGTAAAACAGTCTGGGTGTAAGCCCTCTCCTCCCATCCCAGTGAATTCAGTGTATGGCAGCAGGAAATTTAAAACCTTTCTCATAGGGGGAATGTTTAAAAAATAAACATGGAGAGTCATATCTGCAATTGCAAATTATATTCATTTTGCCAAATTTTCTCCATGATTTGATAACTCTCACTGTAGCTGTCCTTGTAAATATGACAATAAATTTTTAAATCTCCTGAGAACTGGTAAATACAGGCAGATGCACTTAACTGCTGGTGAGCAACAAAAGTCAGTCCGCAGGAAACTGTGGCACTAATGTAGCTCTTGATTAATCTCTAATTACACTTTTGTCATCTTAGCAGGGAGACAAAACTATAGCAGTTCCTAAATAGGCAGGCAGCATTTTGGCACCTAGCAACCAGCAGTTCTTTCATATTAGCGGCAGTGGACTCTGTGCTGTTACATGGAAGGTGGTTATGGATCACTGCTTTATTATTTATAGAGCAGCATTTACAGAGGCCTTCACAACAGTATATAAATTAGAAGCTTAATAGGACATCACTAACTAAAAACATGGCATGAGATGAAGCATCAAGTAAGAAATTAAAATGTGACTTGGAGATAATAACGTTTGTAACACATATAGAAAGGAATGTCGATTTATTTCCCTGTTAACCATTCCACAGGCAAATTATAATATGGACTTTAAACATTTGTACATAGATGTATGTGTCCCTCTTTCTGATTTCTCATATGCACATAATATGTATTTATGTGAATATATAAGAATATGTATTTATATGCAATAAATCTTTTATTTTATATTCTCCATATCGATGCCTAAAGATTAGTATATAAGCTAGTCTTTTTTTTTTTAGTAGGCTAATATAGCACAGAGATGGATGAGCTAGGAGAGCAGTGCTAAAAGGGATCTGCTAATTGGACAGCAGGCTACAACAACACTCCAAGTGTCTTTGTGAAAGGGCCTTATTAGCTACCAATCAGACAAATAACACTAACTTTCTTCTGCCTCCTGTCCTTTGGTAACTTGTCGGTGAGCAGACCCACTCCAAAGAAAGACCTCACACCTCTATTTGGGGTCATTCAGAGTGAATGAGATTCAAAAGTGATTAAATATTGTAAATGAGTGATGGCAAGCTACAGTTTGAATCCTTATTTAATCAACTAAAGAAAGACGTAAATTAATGTTTAAATGTTACGGATTCTGATATAAGAGAATAGGATTATTAAGAATGGGGAAACATAAGCAGAGAAACTGCAAAAACATAATGCTTTAATTTGCAGTGCTTCCTTAACTAAACCAATGCTTAGTAATGAAAGTTCTAACCTACACCACAGTGGCTCCTGAGGCTTCTGTTGGACTGGGTCTTGTTTTGCTTTCACCTTCTCAAGCTTATCATCAGAGAAAGCCCCTGTGCTGTATCAGAGAGCTCACAGCCTGGGCAGACATAATAGATGACAGAGGAAGGAACATAGCTGCATTCATCTCCCTGTGTTCGCACAGCTGACTGGTGAAAGAGTCAGAAAAGGGAAGCTGGATCAGACACTTCCATCCACTGAAATCAATAGCAAAATTGGTGTTATCTTCGATGGAAAAGGAAATTATCTTCAGTCTTGTATCAAAGAACCCATTGCTAGATGTGGTTTACCAAGCCACCTTTCTTGACTACGCTTTTGGTTACAGGAGATTTCTACAGATTTTTTTTTAGACTTTGAAGTTAAATATAGTATATCTTCTTTTACTTAGGTAATAGTATTGTATGATTCCATCTTAGAAAGCAATTCCCTACTCTTCTACAATCTTTGCGTGTAGATATTAGCCAGCAACGTATTTTGCGATTATAAACTAAAGGTTCGGTGAAGGGTCACATATTGATGGCATATATAAAATTGATTATTGACATTTGGAATTCCAGTATTTTCAAAATATCCCAAATATTGTGCCATAGGGTTTCTCCCAGCTGGCTTTGTTGCCTATTTGTGTAGCACTGCATAGAGCCAACCTTATCAAATGATGAGCAGAGAACCAAGAACCAGGGGTGTAGTACAACAGGTATCTCAACTCCTCTGAAATAATGTTTTCTGCTCTTTGCCCCATTTTACACTTGATTTGGTTGGACTACTTAATAGCAGAATAGGAACTCTGAAACCTAAACCACTGAGCAGGTGACTTCTGAAAGATATTTTGCCTGCTACCTCCTTTTTTT
>VXAA01003336.1:93313-109117 GCA_013399115.1 Anseranas semipalmata | reverse complement strand
ATATTTTTATATTTATATATTTTTATATAAAAATATTTGAAATTTTATGTAATTGTTTTTTTTACTTCCATTTTCTGAGTTTCCTCTTTCTGTAGGCATCCCTTATAAATATAGTATTTTCTACTCGTACAGCTTTTATAACAGAAATTTTTGTATGTACAAACATTCAAAGCAAAAAAAGATGTTTTGTTATACCTTTATGTTTATGTATTATGTATATATGTGAGTGTATAATTGATTCTTACACAAAATTCAAAATTTATTCCTCCTATGCTTTGTATCATTGCAACCACACTTCTGGTTGCAATTTTCCATTTAAATGAAGGAAAAGATTCCCTCCAATGTAGGATAAAAAAATTGGAATTACTTCGACATTTAATTTTTAAAGTTTCATGTAAAACAACATTAGTCTGATGTAGGAAATAAGTTTTAATCCACTCTTTATGTTAATTTAGAACTCTAAAGGATTTTAGATAGAGACTAGGGAATCTTGTTATATAGGAAATTGAGAATTTGTTCCTTTATGCAGCAAAACAGTTAAAGTGTGGATTTAAAATCATGGTTTTGTAAACACATGTGTAAAGTTTAACACAGGCTGAAATGTTTTCAGTGAAGATGGGCTTGGGTCATTTTTAAGCCTGTTTTACTTTGCTTTTTTTTTTTTGTGTGCATATTTAGTCATATTAATGTCTAAATAAATAAATAAATAAAATAAAAAAGGATTAAAACACATTATCATTTTTAGAGTAAGAGTGGTTAATATCCTGATGTTTACTATAATATCTGAAGAAATAGCAAATAAATACATGCCCTAAGTCAGAAAATCTGACTCATGAAAGTTTTTGGCACACTACACAAGTGGATTTATGTTGTACTATAAAGTGAACACATAAGCTAAAATAAAAGGTTACCTAAGAATAACCATCACTCAGGCTCTTGATTATCACTGGGAACACGTCTTGTTTGCGTTTTGATTTTGGTGACTTAAGTAAACTGAAAATTGTTCCATTACATTTGCAACATCAAATTTACACAGCAAAATAAGAATGTAGAAGAATGTAGATTTCTATATACAGAGCAGAATATTTTCTGTGCTCCTTAATTTTCTCTATTAAAATTAAATATAAACCCACTTGCCCACTTTAATATTTAATGGATACAAAAAGGAAACAATACACAGTGACAGGGCAAAATGTGAGTGTGCTTTAAAAAAAGTGAAAAATAATCCTTAGAAAACAGAATTTATATATGTGCTCTCATCTACATAACATATTCTAGTTCTATTCTAGTTCACTATAGGTTTTAAGAAGATTCTCAAACACACAAAGTGGTTTTAGAGCTAGTTTTATCATTTGAGTACACTAGAAGTGGCTTATAGTGGAGAACTATCATGTTTTCCTTTGTAAAATATGGTGTCATTGTGATAAACGGACACTTTAATATTTCTACAAAAAGGCTGTTTTCTTTCATTTGTGACACTAAGAATTTCAGAAGATCTGGACCTCCACTTCAATATGCTCTTCCAATAATGTCCAGAATCAAAAATACTGCTTGGAATAAAAGTAAGCAGAAATAATTTTTGTTTTGAATAAGTTTTCATACTGAAATTTCATAGTGAAATGTGGTTGTAGGAATACCATTTCTGTGAATACATGTTCACGCTGTAGATGTTATAATATGGAAAAAATGTAAAATTAAAAAAAAATAAAAAAGAATTTACTACTCAGAATTTCTTTCAATTTTATCTATAAAATTTTAAAATACTGAAAAGTCAAGTTTTAAATACATATCTATTTCTAGTCAAAAGGGACTGATATTTCTGACAAGAACTTGGAGGAAACCAGTTTTATATATGATTAGTTCCCGTGACTTTAGTGGACCTACATGTTCAAGCTAAATTCATGTTCAAGAGCTAAATTTTTGTCTGCTCATAGTTAAAGTGTGGAAGAACTACAGACAGACTTGCCCACTGTGTTTAATTTGTGCAGATTTGGTTTCTTGTTTCTTCTTTTTACATACATTAAATGTGTTCCAAAGGATTTATTTTACATCTGCCGTTCTGTTTGCCTGCAATCAGTTTTGCAGACGAAACCCCAGAAGTGCAGCTCTGAAAAGGAGTGCTGTATTTTGCAGAGAAAAAAAAAAGAAAAAAAAAGATGACAACAAAACTAGCACACACAAAAAATGTCTCTCCTTTATCATTCTAATCCAACCTCATTCTCATTTTGGAAAGTGTAACCATAACACTTCCCCAGGGAATACCTGGTCATCAAAACTGAACCTGGTCCAGCAACTTGTACAATAGGCTGATCTGAACTTTACAGGACAGATCTTTGGCTGACATAAATAAGGATGGCTACATCTGAAGGCAGTGGAGCTATGCTGATTTACACCAGCCCAGAGACTAGTTCTGTGCGCTGATTTACTGCTACCAATTTGAACCCATTAGACTTACGCCAGCATAAACCTGAAGAAACCCAGTGGTGAATCAAGCCCAAAAAGAAAGAAATCTTTAGATAACTACTTAATGCCTGTGGAAATATTGGCTGACTCTCATAGGACTTCATTACCACATATGATGAGAATGCTGATTTATAGAGATCAGTAAACAAGTCTCTTCACAGCGGTTGTCACAGAAAAAACAGAGAAACATATCCAATCTATGAACAGCCTACAAGGACTGTATTTGCTTGCACTGTATGAGCCAGGCTAAGATTTAATGGAAGACGTTTCTAACTAGCACTTTGGATTTAAAGGCAGCTGAAACAAAAGCAACACAAAGCCCTTGTGGCCTGTTGATGTAAAGGGCTAGGGGCAAGGAGGATCCTAGTATTCTTGGTTCATTCAATGACTCATCATGCAACACTGGGCTCGTCATTTGACCCTTTCTTGCCTCGGTGAACTCAACTGGAGATTAGGGTGAAAAATGTTGGTTCCTATTGGAAAACAGATGATTTATAACAGAACTTCCTTGAGTAAATACATTACAAAGAAGTGGTAGATCTATAAATTTTACACACACAATCATAAACAATAGAGTTGATATCTGTAACAACCCCAATTTCTCCTTTCTTCTGCAGGTTTCTTTCTTGTCTTGTTGCATTATTCTCATCATAAAACCATGCACATTCATAACAGATCAACAAATGAGGGTAACTTTGTTACTCTCTCAATTTGTGGTCTGGTAAGAGATGCAAGAGTAAAAACAGACTCCCACTTTTCTCGTAAATCAGTGAAGGCAAGGAAGCCAGTTATATCTACTCTGGTATCAAAAGTAAGTTTTAAAAAATTGTTTTGTACAGCTCTCTGGACCAAGCAATTGTAATCTCTGGTGGTGTGTGCACGTATGTGTGTTGGAGTTGTAGAACAAATCCTGTTCATTGTCTGCTTTGCAAGACTTAGTACATTTTTATATTTTCCCAAGTGATCATGTGTCCCACAAACTGTCTTGTACTGAAGGTCATTTAATTCACTAATAAATTGTGTTCATCTCATCTTGAATCTCTTTCAAGGCCAAAAAAAAAAAAAAAATAAGGACTTCATTTTATAATTCTATCAAGCTCAAAATCATACATCAGGACAAAGAAAATGAACTAAAAGTCTGAACAGTCTTTGTTGTCTTAATTTTACATCTTAGAGATTTGCACAGCTCTCCTCACTACTTTTTTTTCTCATCAAAATGATCACGAAAGCTTTGACTGTAACCAACAAAAATATACATATGTTCTGCCAGTGTATCAGAAAAAAGATCTATAGGTTACTTTGACAAAACTGGCTGTATATAGGGATAATGGTACAAGAAATGTGAAATGATGGAAGGAATATGAAACACAGTAAAAAAAAAAAAAAAAGGAAAAAAAAACACATCCCATAAGAATTTGGATTCTTTCAAAGTTCATATGTCAGCCAATTAAACCCACAGTTTAGCTGCTGAGACAAAAACCCACAAAGATCCCATCAGAAAGTTTTTTCTTCCCTGCTAGCAGCTTGTAGATGCAAAAGGTCTTGTTATAGAGAAGGCTGCAAGTATAGCAGCAGCTAAGGAGTCTCAATCAGATAAACTGATATCTGTGACAGATAGCTCTCTTACACAGGAGGCAGTAAGCCTTGCTTGCTTTTCTCACGGGAATGATCCACCACAATTACAGTATCTCTAATGCAGCTACTAACATGCAGTTTCAGACTCATTCACAGGCTGAAACAAGATCACATTTACAGTGAAAAGCCAAAGTCTTAAGTAGCACGGAACCTCAGTTCAGTTTTCCTTATCACTTCTCTTCTATAGCTTTAATCAGGTGTTTTATTTATTAGAGGTTCGAACACAGTCTCAATGAATAGTCACTCATTTCTCTCGTCCTCATCCATTTTGTTACCTTTTAGGCACCATAAATGCCTGATGCAATATGCCATCAAATAGAGATTAAAGCAAAACAAAACAAAACAAAACAAATACATTTAAAAATTAAAATAGATTGTGCTTTCATAAATAAAAATGCTTGCAAAATATTTAAATGAAGGGTATGTAAAATTAAATTTTCCTTGTATTAAAATGAGTTTATACTATAACGAGAAGTGACCAGATATGATTTCCTAATATGCTTTCCATAGAAAGTCAGATTGCTAGATATTCCCCATAGGTCTGAACTGAAAAAAGAAACTGAAAATGCCATTTACCAAAAAATGGTAGAATGTAATAAGAACCTATGGAAAATTCTTCAAAGATGCAGAAGGTGACCCATTTTATAGAAAGGATTCAAGGCTTTTTACATAAAATAGGTGAACTTCAGGAAAAGAAAGAAAAAAATTTGTAGTGGACCAAAGAATAGGACCTATACACCAATAATAGGGAACTAATGAGCAAGCCACAGTGTCAGAGTAAAAGCATGCCATTATTTCTTTCTGGAAAATCACTCCAAGAAGAATGTGATACAACAGTATAAGAAGCATCCAGAAAAGGATTCTTTCACCAAGTGAATATTAAATTGAATTTTAAAGCAAATTACTAAAAAAAATCTGATGTCATATTGCAAATACAAACAAATATAGAGGAGAAAGAGATACTAATTTTGAACACGAGTTTCTTGTTCTCTTCATTCTCCCTAATCAGAACTTGGGTTCTGATTCTCTTTGTCTTCAGATGTATTTCTTTTCCATCTGATTAAAAGAACTTTATTACATATCTGAAGCAAGTCAGCTGTAACAACTTTAAATTCAACTGTATGCGTCTCAAAATAGTTAAAACCTTCACACGCTGTGCAAGTACTTGTGCTCATATCAGGGTTGATATCTGTGAATTTTGAGTACTAATGGAGCACAAACTCTATTGTCTTTTAATTTAAAATTGCCTTTTACCTGTAAAGAGCCTGGAAAACCAAACACTGTGATATAAACAAGAGTCACAGCACCAGCAGTAGTATTGATTATGTCAAATATTTACACTTTTTTGGAATAAGCATGACATTAAATGTTAGTTTTAGGATTAAAAATGTCTGACTTCTTCCTTCACTGAAAGATCTATTTATTAATAAAATCCGGATTTCTTTTTATTTCCTGGAGCTCTTACAAATGCAAAAGACACAATCTCAATACCTTCAGGAGCTGCTTCAAAACAGATTATTGATATTCTGGCCCACAGCTCTCTTGGAGGATATAGTGTATCAGCTGCTTCAAAGGTTGGCGCCAACCTTCCTCTTCTATGCACCACAAACCAGAATTAATTGCAAATCAATCGAACAAAGTACAACTGATCAGTAAACCAATTAGTAATTTTAGCTGTTCATCCTGTCTTCATTTACTAAGGGGAAAGATGTGGGATGAAGGAAAGAGATTTCTAGTTAGCATTTAGGATTTTTTTTCACCCTGCTAACAAGGATGCCCTTGTAAAAACATTTCAAGCAGGGACATATCCAAGTTAGGCAATTCCAGCAGTTCATTTTCATTCTTCTTCTTCTTCTTCTTCTTCTTCTTCTTCTTCTTCTTCTTCTTCTTCTTCTTCTTCTTCTTCTTCTTCTTCCTCTTCTTCTTCTTCTTCTTCTCCTTTATTTTATTTTATTTTATTTTATTTTATTTTATTTTATTTTATTTTATTTTATTTTTTATTGTTCTTTTTCTCATCTGTATTCCTTTGGATATTAGGATCATGTGCCTCTTGCTGTGGTGGTTGCCTATTTATCCCTACTAAGAAAAAAGAGGACAATGCAACTGCATGTACTCCATCTTCACTGTAGGTGAAATTCCTTCTTAGATGCACAGAAGTATGGATACTGCCAAGGCAGAGGAAAATCCTACTAACAACTGGTTGCCCATTTTTTTCACTTAAGGTTGTTGGGAAATGTCTCATACTGTACTGACCTTTCTATTGTATATCATTTTTGTTCCAAGGGAATATACTCTACAAAATATTTAAAAGGGGCCCATCATTGTAACTTTTCAAGACCATCCTCTGGTGAAGTTGTTTACAGTTTTGAAAGCTAAATTTTGTGTTCTTCTGTGGCATATCTACTCATTTTTTTCAGTGGAAGTTCTGTAAACAGCATGTCAGAATGTTTTCTGCTCTTGATTATTCAAATTTTGGCTGTAGATAGGCTGATTTGTGTGTGTGCAAGTGGAAATCAAGAGAAATGTAAAGAGAAAACATGGCAAAATCTCTTTGAATTTACGGGAACACCTAGCATTTGGCCTCTTCATGTGGATAAAGTGGGTATGACACTTTAAAAAACATGTGTACACTCTGTAGACACAGCATCTACATAATTTATTCTATAGAAAACCTGAGAGAATATCTAATCCAACACATTTATTTGACCAGATCTGAGGTAAGATTGTGGGAAGGAACCAGAGATTTTTTAATGTATATTAATATATTGCCCTATAAATAATATGATAATAGTATGAACGGATGAGGGTCAGTTATTGGATGCATGGAATTCTCTAGGTGACATACAAAAACAAAGGAACAGTAGTGTTCCAGCTACCTATGCTTAAGATAGCTGTTCAAGGTGCAGGGGTGTCAGTCTTAAGGCTTCACTGATGACACTGGAGCAAGCTTTATGATCTGAATTGTCCGTCTTCAAAGATGTGTTCCCTACATGAGTTTGTCACTGTTTTAGAAGCATCCAGAGGGCAAACACCTTCTCCCCTACCCCTAAACTACCATCTTGACTCTCCCTGGATTTTTTCATTTCTGTTTCTAAAAGGGGAGGAATCTGTGGCCACCTCAGGACAACCTGTACTTTTACTCTAAAAAGGCAACTTTTACATTCCAATTTCTGCTCTGAACTAAATGAAGAAGAATAAGAGATTAGAACCTGGGTCATCCATATTCCAGATAAGCATCCTGGCTCCTCTGAGTTTCAGTTGAATTTATTAATAGTTTTATGTTACTTAAAAGTGTATTGTTTTGGAAAAGTTTGTATTTTTTTAAGGTTTCTGTCTATCACTTGAGTATGAGTACTGCACAGTTTATCAAAGTAACAGTGCATGTTACACCTACACTGACTTAATCTTTCTCATTATTCCGAACATAGGTCATTCCACTGAACATCTATTCAACTGAATATATTAATTGTGGTCAAAATATGGCAGATTTTATTTCATGTAGCAGTATGTCTTAGGAAGAAATGTAGTTATATGAAAAATCAAGTGCAAAAAAAAAAAATTAAAAATTAAGGGGGTATATTTTAATGTCTTAGAAATAAGTTTCTAGGATGTCAAAGTGCATGTACAAGATTCCTGAAGGTCTCCCAAAGAATTTTAAAGGACTTGCTTTGCAGTGATTAGGCAACCAGGATTTATACGTCTGGTACTGTCTATTACTAGTAGACTTTTATTAGGTTTCTAATTCCACTCTAATTACATTAGGTTTCTAAATATATAGGCTCCTAAAGACTCCTTATTAGGTTTCATTAGAAAATAAATAAATAACAACAACAACAAAAACCTGTACATTTATTTTGTGCATAGGTTGTTTTGTTATTAAATTCTAGTTGTGCTTAATAAAACAAATAAACTTTACCTAGAGACAGACAAGTTTTAACACAAGTTCTGGGCTCATAACACTTCAAAGACTCTCTAATAAAATAATAATAATAATAATAATAATAATAATAATAAAAGATATATATTTCCGAGGAAACAGTATATTTTGTGTAAGACTGTCTATTACTTAAAACATTGAAAACTGAACTCCAAAAGCCTGACTGACTGTGACAGCAGCACCTTTTGCCAGATGATTGAAATTAACATTTTCTTTCACTTGTTCTAATGAAGACCAATGGGAGTTGTGGAATTTGTCAAAGATGTCTCAAATTGCTCTCTTGTTTAGGTGTTGGTGATATCAGCTTCTACTTTATTCAACAAACAGTTTAATCTGACTTGCAAACAACTCCTTTCTTACCATGCTCTTTTAAGGAGTGCTTGTACCGACACCTTCTATGAGAGCTTCTTAATACAAAGCATTGCAATTAGCAATAAAAAGGAAATAATTTATGATGAAAGATTAATATGCAGTGGGAGTGACTCTGACAATGTGAATACAGAGATGTTGTCACTGAGTAGTCAGTGACTAAGGACTCTCAGATGTTACTATTTGCCTTAATAATGACCGCATTTTTCTACCAAGAAAGGGCCAGATCTTGAACATATCCAACGTAGTGACAACAACACTTTCGGTGTCCAGCCCTACAGGGACAATTTGTAGTTTATAAGCTGGATGCCTGGAGACCAAGAGGCATTAAAAAGGAACTCACAGCTGGTGTGAGTAGCATCCTGCCTGTAGCTGCAGAAGTCCCATGCATGGGAGATGTCTGGATCTCCACATACTCTGGGGATTGGCAGTGCTCTCTGTTCATCAGAGCAATACCTTACCCTTCCAGAGAACTAATGCTTTCTCAGAAATTCTCTCTATGAAATGTGGTAAAATGAGGAGAGTCTATCATTTTGTTTCATGGTATGGCAGATAGAGCATGCATCCAAAAATGGAGACATAGGCTTAGTTCCTTGACCAATCTGGAATTTTCTGAATCTCTGAAGACATTTAAACTCACATCTGCCATGAAAATATTATAATCACCAGGCTGATTGCAACCAGGCACATACCAAGTCATGTTTGCTGAATATTAGTATACACATGCAAAAAGACCGGAGAATACTAGTGTAAGGTGAAAATCTGCAGTACTGTGAACTGCAGTGCATCCTGGACCTCTAGTCTGCTGATTCTCCAGGTCAGGGAACTGGCTGCATTTTGGCATGAGCTCTTCTTCGCTAAATACGCATAGGTGAGGTCTGGAAAGTGAGCAAATACTTCAATATCCCACTGCTGATGCTTGGCCAAGGTTATTACTTATGATGCATCTGCTGCATAACTGTAATTTTACAGCTATTATACATGACAGTTCTTCTATACTCAGAGTTTAATCTAGTTATTAGATATATGCCTATAAATTTCAGACTTTCTCTTTAAATGGATTGCAAGCACATTAGGAAGATATAAATTAAGTGCTACTATATTTAAGAGAAAACTTTAGTATTGAAGTTTTATTGTAAAGTGTTTAAAACCTCCTAATTTTAGCTTCATTGCTGTGAAACAAATGGTTGTAGAATCACAGGTCACCCCAAATGGTCTTTCATATGGTGCCATTCAGAAAAGTGACGTATTATTTGACTTTCATTGAAGAAAGGAAAAAAAAGTCCTTGAAATAAAAGTTATAGAGTGTGTTTTTTTTTTTTCTTGCGGGATTAATGGGCCATTTAACTGAAAGATGTGTGTATGGTATTTCATCTTTGTTAATGTAAGTATTGCAGAGAAGGTGGAGAGTTTAGACATTTACAAAGAGAAAATTGTCTTGTGTTTCACATGTACTTGCAGCAGGAAGGAATTTGACTTGGTTTTCTAATGTACTTGAGCAACTTGAATATGGAATAATTTTAATATATTTGCTTGTGGTTTACTGTATTCTTCTTGTCAAGATTAGGTTATGTAGTGCATATACATACACTGTGTTGATGAACATATACCTTCTTAGAATATTTCACTTATCATTTGCTCTTATTTTAACAGAGGTTGTACAGAGGGGTGGTATATGATGATGACGGGGCCTAATTCCCAAGCCTTATTTAATTTATTAGAGCAGGCAGACAAGAAGATACTGCAGCAAAGTAATGGGAAATGTGAGCTGCCAGCATGGCAGCAGAGGAACAGGATAGGGGTGGAAAGAGAGGAAGTGCAGCCAGGCTCCCCACTTCTGGGTTTAGCACAATGGCGCTACTGAGAATGACAATAAAAAGTTAATTGATCCCTACCTGTGACGACTCCTGATAATGATTTAAATATGTTTACAGTAATAAAATTAAGTGCCTGGAATGCTTTGGTATAGATATCAGCTGGTATGGATCATGGCTGGTTTTACAGGAGCTCCTTAGGTCTTGTTTGTCATGTCAAAAGATATCCTATCTTCATAAACAAAAGAATATATTTTCTTATTACCTGATTTTTGCCTGGTCCCAAAAAGGTATGCTCCCCTTCCTGTCCTTCTACCCAGACTTTCTGTGTAAGTAAGGCACTGCCCAACTGAAAAACCTTGAGAAGAGAGGCTTTTTATCTAGCACATGATTCCTGGAAGAGGTCATTTCCTCCTCCAGACATACCTATGTTGATAAAATGGTGTTCTAACATGTGCCCTAATTGACATTCTTTTTCTGAAGTGAGAGGATAAAAAGTGGACCACAACACAGAGGCACTAACTTTCCCATTGGAAGTAATATGTTGCCTAGGTATTGCCTATATCAAAACTGCTGTTTAAAGATCAGACTGGTTTAACATGGAGTCACTCATGGAGTTCCTTAGGCAATGGGGCCAAAGATATCCTAAAGAGACAAAATTCTTCAAGGCGCAAGCTCACAACTACTGAAAATCTCCAGACTTACTGTTCCTGTCATATATAATTAATTTAACTAATAACGTAAACACTAAGTAGGGTTACATGATTTTATTATTATTATTTTTTATGAACCACAATTACTTTTCTGTCATACTCTATAGAACTTTCAGTTGCTTTGTGACTGAAGTGAAACATGCTTTTAAAGCCCTGGAAAGCACCTTATGTTTAATTATTTAGACATGTAGGGAGATTAGGCCTCTTAAGACAGAGGTTATTTTCAAATAATATAGTTTTAATTTTCATCTATTTTCTCATATTCCTTCTTTCTATTGTCAGGTTTTTAGTTGTTTTTTTTGTTGTTGGTTTTTTTTTCAGTCATATTTTTATACTTTTCTGCATTATTATTAAATTCAGAGCAGGCCTTAAAAAGTCTTTGTAATAAAATGTATATTTGAAGGCACTTAGTGTACTCTCAAAAGAAATTTAGACTTTTCTCAAACACGTTATAGTCCTTTCCCCTCCCCAGTGGAAAATGAATTCTTAAATAGTTTCACAACCTTGGTGATATAGAATGTCTTATTCTTCCAAACAATTGAATAAATCATAGCAGTTTTCTAAAGTTCTTTCATTTACCAAATATAGATGACAACCGTATAGTCACTACAGTGCGTTGGAAATCATCTGACGGTTCCAACATTTCTTGTGAAAATGTTAATTCATCAAACTGAAATAGTTAATGGTAATAAGTATATTTTATTGACTGTTCACTTAAAACTGTTTCAGAAGTTAAAACTGTTTTCAGAAGTTCAGAAGAACTGTTTTCCACAGCAAAAGAGGTTTCTTGCTGTAGTTCAAAATAGTTTTTTGTTATGCAATTTTAGCAAATTTTAACTGGGGGGTGGGGTAAAAAAATTTAACTGGGGGAGAGTAAACAAAGCAGGTTATTAAACTTTAGTATTTAAAAGCCAGTATTATGAAATGAATGAATATTATGATCTGATTTTAATTGTTTTCATCGAATCAATTTTAAAAAAAATATTGAGATTGAATTTTATTTAGATGCAAGATAAAATAGAATGTTCATAATTTCAAAAATTCCCATGGAATAAGAAGATTGTTTCCAGAAACTCTATCAAATTTAAAACATACTAAGGACTGAAAATAATTTATTTGAAAGAATGATTGTTCAGATGCTGTTTTCCCCGATCTTGATTGAGACTGGAGTCTTATGCAACCTGTGGTTAAGAATTCAGTCTATCTGTGTCTCTTCGGCTTTTCACAGGATATTTTAAAAAACTTTGGCTATGTCCTGATTCTTTTCAGAATCTTGTTATTTTTTTTGTGGCATAATAACACTTTTTCCTACAAAACATCTATGATTATTATATTCATTTATACCATGAGGCAGTCTTACTGGTCCACATGTTGGGAGAGTCAGCAGTTTACTCTTTCCTGTCCATTTGGAAATGGAAACAGGATTTGAGAGGCTGAACTACAAAGGACTTAGAGACCTGCTTTCATTGCGCATATATCCACACTAACATGTAGACAGTGATTTGTGTCCCCAGGTTGAGTGACTCTCAGGAGTCATGACCCCAGCATGGGATGAAGGAGCCCTGCCTCTAATTCTGGATCAAAAACCAAGAGTCAAGGTCTTGATTTCAATCAGTTTGCCCGACTGATTTATTGATACGATTTCAAGATAGCTACATAAACACTTATATTACATGTGCAAAATTAGGCCAAAGCCACAAACAAACAAACAAACAAACAAAAAGGAAAGAAAGAACGCCCCAAACAACCCTAGAAAATTCTGATTCAGTTGTGGTTGTTGTTGTCTTTTGGAGACTAGCAACCTTATTACATAGTGCAGACTGGTCAAATTGTGCCATTGGCCAGTTAGCCCTGTTCTTTCAAAATTTTCTGCAGAAAGACTACAGAGTTAATATTTTCTATATTAAGCTTTATTTACTATGATTGAGATTTTTGTAGTGACAGACTGCTGGAAACATGCTTAAGGAAAATATAATAGGCAAGATGAAGAGAAGTAACAAGATGAATAGTAATATAGATATTTATGAACGCTTTCATATGGATCCTGTGAGCTAGCATTGTTACTGTATCAGGCAGAAAGGTTTTGCTTCTTAATCTGTGGCTGGAGTTTTTCCTCACACACAAAATGAAAGCCATTTTCAATCTTATTTGCTAAAATATTTTGGTCTTTAGATCATGCTGTAGGGAGAGACTGAAATGGGAGCTTCCCTTTTCCTTTTTTCTGTTACAGGATCAAGAAGCAACATAGTAAAACTTCTTTATCACTCCCTCAATTCTCCATTCCCTTCTCACTAAAGAAAATGCACTATATTTTTGACCCTGGCTCCTCCTGGGGAAATGATTTCCATCATTGCTTCTTTTGCTCCCCATTCATCCTGCCCAGCTCTAGGTTTATACACAGGTCCTCTTCCTATATCCAGATACATAATCAACTTCCCCTTCATACCTTCTGGAGTCCCAGCCTAGACCTCCTCACATTAGATAGCATCACTGCTACACGGTTTCAGCGCAAGTTATTACTGGGGACAGTTTATGCACCCCATTCCCTTGTTCAGTCCTCTGAAAGTGAAGTTCTGATCCTGTGAAGGTCTGTGGGAATTCTCCAGGGTGACTACAGGGAGACTGCACTAACAGCAAATAAACCAAGTCCAAGATTAATTATTATGGGAACTGTATCCAGATTACAAGCTGCACATCTTATTGAAGACAGAATGCCGTAACATGTAAAAATTACATTTTTGTTTTTATTTGTTGTAACTCTTTTGTTCCTACTATTGGGAAAAAAAAAAAGAATGCATAAGAATTAACTTTGAATCATACTAAACACAACACGCTAAATGTTTATCTGATTCGCATTTGATGTTTGTTCTTCTGTTAACATTTTAGTGAATCTTATTTAAGAAACAGCAGGCCAGTTCTCACTGCTCTTGAAGTGATGCTCTTGAACCATTCACTTGGTTTGTCACTACTTGAAATTCCAGTTGGCACATCCATTTTTGTAGGCTGAGGAGATGAAGTATGAGGGAAAAAAATATTTTAGAAAATATTAGATGATATAATAAAGATTTAGAAGATATCAAGCTCTTCTAAAGTCTACTTATCAACAAATGTTTCTGGGTTATTCTTATGACTGGAGGTCCAAGTTTTTCTTTGTTCATTAATTGGTAGAGAGTTGATACATTCCAGTGAGCTTCCTTGCCATGATATCTCAGAGATGACAGGATGTCAGTATGCTAGATTAAGTGACATGAAACATTGAAGAGGGATTCAATTAAAGAAGAATTGAAGAACTGTTATACAATTAATACTTGCTGACATAACTGTGTTTTTTTTTGTTGTTGTTTTTCTGTTTTTTTTTCCTTTAAGACCCATCAAGCAAATATGATACTCTTTTTTTTTTTTTTTGATAAGATTTCAGTTCTGTTAATAAAGATAACCACAGAGATGTAATATCACTTTTAACAATGTTTGTGGTAATATCAAATGACATACTGTTTCAGAAACTAGCACTGTACAGTACCAATAAAACAGATATTAAATGGTTTAAAAGTTGGTTAATAGATGGTTTTCAAAAAACATTTTTCAATGGAGAATCATTGTCAAATGTGGATTTTGCACTGGAATTCCACAAAGACCCTGTGCTACTCAACATTTTAACAAATGATCTGGAAGTAAATGTAAAATCACTGTTGTTAAAATTTGTTGATGACATAAAAATGATAAATTGATGCGGACAGACATACATAATCAGTCATCTAGGTAAATTGGAGTAACTCAACCAGAATGTGTTTTAACACAACCAAATATAAAATAGTCTGCCAATAATAATTAATACAGATTGCACCTAGAGAAGATGAACTTTGGTTCTGAAAAACTGTGGCTGTGAAAAGAATCTAGTTTTTACAGTAGACTCAATGTGGGACCTGAACATGACTATAAGATTTAGTTCTCAGATACCTACACGAAAATGGTACCTAGCAAGAGTAGAAAAGGGATATTATCTCTCATTTCTGAGACCGTATGTTATATTTTGTCTAGGCTGATGTCACATTTTTAAAAGACCTTGAAACATTAGAGATGATACAGAAAAGATTATTTTACCAGAGAAAATGCTGTAGAAGAGGAGGATGTTAGAAACACAGTCTGTTTAGCTTACCAAAAAGAACATTGAATGGTAACTCAATTGCAGGGTGGAAATCAAATATTAGAGATATCTTAATCTAACCAGTAAGAGTACAATAAAATCCAGTAGCTGGAAACTGAAACCAGACGTAAAGTAGAGAGAAAGCAAGGCAGGTAAAAAAAAATTAAGCCGTTTGAAAAATCACAAGAGTGATGAACTTTCCATTTCTTGATTTTTCCATTTAAGTCTGATGGAAGGGATTACTGAATTTATTTACTTCAGTGGATTGTAGATTGCATTCCAAATATTAGATGTTAGACTATCATTAATTATGTGTTATTGACACACAAGTCATGAACTTCCACATGGTTCCATCCTTTAGGTCCTACCTTACTATGCATAATTAATTTCTGTTGAATGTTTAAAACCAAATATCTGGTTGAAGTCTTGAATATAAGACAGGCATATCCTCTCTGTTGCTTCTATTCCCTATTACTAGAACAGAAATAATATTTTAGGAAGAATAGTTAGAGTTTAGAATATTAGAATATATACTATATATATATATATTATATATATATATTAGAATATTAGAATATATAGAATTTAGATATTAGAAGAATAGCTATGCTAGATAGATATTTAAATGTTTATGAATTGCTCAGTCATTAAAAGTAAGGATCACAGGTAACCATAGCACAAGCTGCCATGAATTTAAAATGGAGATCACAGTAAGTTAGAAAATTCAAC
>VXAA01003336.1:34124-93276 GCA_013399115.1 Anseranas semipalmata | reverse complement strand
AAAAAAAAAAAAGATGTTTGAACCAGACTGAATAAGACAAAATTATGTTTCCCAGTCTTGAACTGGGGTGTCCAGAAGAAAAAATTAGGTACATTATACTTTGATGGAAAAATAAGGCCTTTGTTAGTCTAACAAAAAACACCATATGGAAGCCTTGATTTGAATAGCAGTTCAGATCAGCTATGAGAGCTCGCTCCCCAGCCCTTTTGAATTCTCTCATATAAAGTAGTAGTGGTGGTGGAGTGTTCTAAAATATGTTAATTCCTTGTTGCTTTCCTATCTTGTTAATCTAGCTTTGGTTTGGCAATATTTCACAAAAATTTGCATGCTTATATGAAGTGCTGAGATAGCAGAACCTCTGAATCATGGGTGATTCTGGGAGTTCTGGTCAATGGCAAGATGAACATGAGTCAAAAGTGTGCCCTGGCAGCCAGGAGGACCAACCGTATTCTGGGGGACATCAGCATTGCTAGCCAGTCGAGGGAAGCGATTGTCCTGCTCTGCTCTGCACTGGTGCAGCCTCACCTCAAGTACTGTGTGCAGTTTTGGGTGCCACAGTACAAAAAGGACGTGAAACTACTGGAGAGTGTCCAGAGAAGGGCCACAAAGATGGTGAAGGGTCTAGTGGGGAAGACATATGAGGAGCGACTAAGGTCCCTTGGTTTGTTCAGCCCAGAGAAGAGAAGGCTGAGGGGAGGCCTCATGGCGGCCTGCAGCTTCCTCACAAGGGGAGCGGAGGGGCAGGCGCTGATCTCTGCTCTCTGGTGACCGCGACAGGACCCGAGGGAACGGCATGGAGCTGCGACAGGGAAGGGTCAGGCTGGATGTTAGGAAAAGGTTCTTCACCAAGAGGGGGGTCGGGCACTGGAACAGGCTCCCCAGGAATTTCGAGAAGCATCTGAGCAACACTCTCAGACATATGGTTTGATTTTTGGGTGGTTCTGTGTGGGCCCAGGAGTTGGACTTGGTGATCATTGTGGCTTCCTTAAAACTCAGGATATTTTATGATTCTATGATCTATGATTTTCAACACTTTCCATCCCAGACTCTGAGAGTAGCTGGAGGAAGAGCTGGGATGTGGTATATTTATGAAACTTATGTGTTCCTTGCTTATACTGAACCTGGATTAAGTCAAGAGTATTAGCTCACTACTTAGGTTAAGAGTGGATCCAGGGAAATATTTATAAACGGAACTAATAAGGTGCTACCAAAAATTACAGGTTGCTGTTAGCTTCTGTGTGCATAGTGCAGTAGGCAGCAGGGAAGGGATGGAGAGGAATTTGTTCTGAGTCAGATGGAGCTCTTCTGAGAAGTGTCTGGTGGATCCTTATGGGAGTTCTGCAGAGCCCTTGTCATCCTTGGAAAACAGGCACACAGTACAAAGCTTGGGATTCTCCTTCATGATAGGACACCTTAAAATTAAGCCTGATGTACATTTGGGGCTTTTTCACTAAAATTCCATACTGTACACACAGGTGTAAAAATTATTCATCTGTTAGTAAGAAATAGTCAGAGATGAATAGCAAAGATTTATTTCCTAATTATGGAAGGGAATCACAAAATCACAGAATGGTTGAAGTTGGCAGGGACCTCTGGGTCCATCTGGTCCAACCCCCTGCTCAAGCAGTGACACCTAGAGCAGGTTGCCCAGGGCCATGTCCAGGCACCTTTTGAAGATATCCAAGGAGGGAGACTCCACAACCTCTCTGGGCATCCTGTTCCAGTGCTCCATCACCTGCACAGTAGTGGTGTACTTTCTGGTGTTTAGACAGAACCTCTTGTGTTCCAGTTTGCGTCTGCTGCCTCTCATCCTGGCCCTGGGCATCACTGAAAAGAGCACGTCTCTGGAAAAAAGAGACAGACAGAAAGAGAAGACTGCCTTGCTGAAATGAAAGTTTAATGTGTAAAGTTCACAAACATCAGAGCCCTGAACACAATGGACACTTCTGTTCATTCCCATCTATCACAGAACCTTTACTGAAGCCAGAGGAATATGTTGCCTGTTATACATACTGTTGCTGCCTTCTCTCCCTGCTTCTGTTGCTCCTGACCTTCCTTTTCTCTTCAGAGGCACAGTGGCAACATCAGGGAATAATCAGAAGAACAGAAGCAGAGGCAGCAGCAAGCAAGTTTGGGAATGTAAGAAAAGTCTTCAGTTTAAAACCTCCCCTCTCCATTTTTGAAAGTTAAAAAAATAAATAAATTTAAAAAAAAAATAAAAAATATTAAAGTGTACTTCATTATAGCTACCAATGAAAAAAGTTGAATTAAGTATTGCAGTCATCCACTTTTCAGACCTCCTACTGCTAATGAAGTTTTCACTATTGGATTCTCAGCAGCAGCTTTTACAAATACTCCCAATGCCGATTTTGAGAAGTGAACACCAGTTAGACACTAGAGGTATCTACCCATTGCTTTTCACTCAGTTAATATATTTAGTAAATAATAACTGATGAGGAAATAGAGCACAGCTGAGATTCAGAACACTAACTGCTGAGTGACAGATGAAGGAATGCATGCCCATCACTTCAGATGAAACTGGCAGTGAAAGCCATAAGGTCCACACCTGTCACCACTACACCAAGATTAGTTACTCAGTGTGTGAAACCAGGCCAGTGCAGAATGCTGTTTCACACCAGGCAATCTGAATACATGCTTTCTTTAGAAAATATAAAGTTTCTGTTGGCAATTACCATTAGATTTAGTCCCTCTTTCCCTCCTAAGTAGGATTTTTCCCTGGCGGTCCCCTGTACTTTGCCACATACTTTGCCATGTTTTATGTGAAGTGTATTCCCTTTGGATCCATTAAGATACAGCAGCATAAGATGTCCATTTTCTTCCAGTTTTTCTAGGCCTTTAAAAGGAATTTTGTAACTGGATCCAGCATCAGGCTTTGCATAACTATAACTGTCAGATTTTTCATTCTTTGAACCTAGACTATGAGAAATAACAAAATGGATCTTAATAGATCTGGAGTACATTTCTTTATGACAAAAACAAACAAACAAACAACAGCAACAAAAATGCCTTTAACTATTTCATTTCCTACTAGTTTCCATCTAATGCTGAGTACTTGCCAGAGAAAAGATGAATCTTTCCTCCCTATCTGCTACAGTTAAATTATATGTAATCATTACATAATTACAGATGTGCTGTCTTTCTTTGCAGGATAATCATAGGTGTAGCTTAAAAAAGCTGCAGGTATTTAGGTTAAACAACCTGGCAGGTCAAGTGCTCAGAGTACCACAAGAAATTATCCCCCACATGTGCTGAACATCCTCATTAGCATTTAACATGACAGCTGTATCTCCAAAGAGAGGAAAGAAAGATCTATTTGCATAAAGATGTCTAGTAATGTGTGATTTAAAAAAAAAAAAAAAAGAGAGAGAGAGAGAGAGAGAGAGACAAAGAGTTTTTGCTTATAGCTTATCTGCTAAGGATCTGTTGCAACTGTTAGGGTTACACTGTACACATTTCTTCGCTGAGAGGTGTCTTAGTCCACCAATAAGATTATTGGGTTCAGCAGATCTACTCGTTATATCTGGCACGTCGGTAACAGATGGATGGCATAGAGGAGTTGGACACCTCTAAGAATAATGCCATGATGTCTAAAATACCTGACTGGCAATCCAAAACTGAGTCTCTGGTACCAAGCCTCCAGGCTTAGTAAATTTGGTTTCATATATGTTGTGTGGGGATAATTAAGTTCCGTGCTAAGTTTAAATTTCCACTCGCCAAATATTTAGTCTAATTCTAACCTAGGTTTCAGCTTTCAGTGGCAGTACTAGGCCACTTAGATTAGACTAAGTATTCACACTTCAGAAGAAAAGAGGCAGGAACAGCGCTTTTTCTGTTACCTTCTGTACTAAAGATTTCTAGGTAACTGCTAACAGTTACTAAGTAGCTGCTACCAACTATAAGCAACCTGTCCTGATGGTGATGTATGTTTGTATATTGCCTGATTTTCCTACAGTTTTTCTGCAAATTCACTTGCCCCAGCAGGATTGTCAGAATTTGAATGGCATCCTCCAGGTCCCTTTTATTTTGCCTGTATTTCATGCACAATAGACTTCTCTTTGTATCATGCTTGATATATGCTTGACACCCTTCTCACTGAAACGACTGGGTTCATATTAAAATACTCTTTTTCTTCTCTCTGTCTTTTTTATTTTTTATTTTTATTTTTTATTTATTTATTTTTTCCCCCAGCACTTTGATTTTTTAAAGATAGTAGCAGGCTTTCCCAATGAGGTTCAGAATTGGAACCCAGTCATTGGACGACTACCCAGTCCTACCCATTGGAAGACTACCTAGTCCTTACTGTGAAAAAAAGAACCCAGAAAATATCTTTCCACAATTTAATGAAAATTTATCAGGAAGCTACTTGAATAAAGCAGACAAACAAAAATATAGAGGCACTACAAAATTAAAAAAAAAAAACAACAAACTATATTTTTAGCAGCTGCTACCACCTGTACCTACCTCATTCTAATTCAATACCTCTACCACTGAGTTGCTGAAAGGGTTGATAACTTGATACTGTCTCGGTCTGCAGGAAAGATGGAGCAGTGGCTCTAACCCAAACAGAGCCTGATATGGGAGAAAGGATTATTATTATTAGTGCCAGAGGATAAGTCATTTTTCTCTGAAACAAGTATGTGGATCCTCTAATTAATCTGGCTTTGATATTGGCAAGCAATCGAATAAAAACACAAACACCTGTGTGCCAGATAAGCACAGCTGTATGCATCTAACGCCAGATCCATTGCATTTTCCTAACCTAATCCTTTCTATACCACAAATACAGCTATGGCAGGGGATCTCATTACAACCCAGATGACCCCTAATGGTTAAAGCACCATTCATCTGTCTAGTTTATTATCTATTATTTGTATTGAGGCGAACCAGTAGAGTCCTGAGTGCAAATTCTCTATAGCAGACATGGAAAAGGATATACCTGTTCTAAAAAGGTATGTGTTCACACCAGGTTTGTCACCACAGTGACACTGTAGCACATCAAGACATTAGAACTTGCTCTGTAGACGGACCTATAGCTATGAACACTGATCTTTTCTTCTGTATGGTCACTTTTGCTCGCAGCTGTCCAGACTTTTGCACCTACTGGAAAGAAAGAAGAGATCCTACCTACGCTGCAATGTGAAGTTACGTTTTAACCATGGCAAACAATAACACATTTAATTTTCTAACCCAGTACCAAAAGAATTTTATTTGCAATGAGGACATAGACAGAAAAGGGAGCTGAAAATAGTGTGAGGAAATATATGGCTATTTGGATTTGGAGGCGCGGGAGGTTACAGGGTGGTGGCAAAATCATGATGCAAATTTATGTTGTATGAGAATAGCCAGTTAAACTAATGTGTACTGCAAGGTACACTTTGTGCAATGGAGCTAATGACAGTAGGAAACAAAATATTGCACATACTAGTGAATAATTAGTTGTGGTTCAACTCATGGCCAGATCAGCACCAGATCTGGAGGAAAATTTAGGATACTGGTAGACTTTTATCATACAGATCCAAAGCTGAAGTCCAAACACCGGACAACTATTGCCCAGTTTTCTTGAAGATCTCAAGAAACAGTAAAAGCCAAAAAAATAGCAATGAAACAGCACGAGAACTTGAACAGACACATAGTTGTATAATGGTTATGTTTTCCAGTTGATGGTGCAGGAAACCTGGAGGACCAGTGGCATACTTAACAGTCTTTTACAGATATTTTGGGTACTCCGCAGCAGTGTCAGTGGCCTAGCACTTAAGTTAAGGCAAATGGGTCCTAAGCAGAGTGTCACCTCTAGAATGACAGGACAATCCTGGCTAGTGTTTTATCTAGTAAGTTTAAGCTGTTGTCTGCAGAAACCTGACCAGATACTCAGCTGATTGAAGTGACTATCACGCTCCTTATTTGTATAAGTATTTGCATCAACTGAAAAGCTTGACATTATCATACACAATCTATATAGTAAATCCTGGGTAATCCTATCCTATAGTAATATTGTGTCTGAATATGTGTGTTTTGTTCATGTTATGTATAGTTTTTGTGTTTGAGAGATTACACGTAATTATTAAATTATGTATAAAATACATGTCAAAAGAAAAACTTAATCCATATTTTTTAAAACTTACCAGCTTAATGGAGTATAGAAATACAGCTAGTAAATACATATGTATAGACATAAAAATAAGTATTTATACACATATGCATATATATAGGTAAATTTGTAAGGTTGTATATTGTATATGACTCCTACATCCCTGCAATCTTTGAAAACAAACCTGAAGGAAAAACATCAAAATAAAGAAATGAATCGGGCTAAGTACAAGACCACAGTCCACAGCGCGATTTGGAGATTATACTTCAGGGACTTATCTACTGTCTAATTGCTTTTTATCTTTCCCGTCCAAATCATGATTGAATCCCACAAAAAAACTTAGCACCTTATGTGATAATGTAATAAAACTGGTTTCTCAGTCATACTTCTCATTTCCTTGACATGGAGGTCTACCCAGAGGCTAAAACTTCTTTCACTCATTACTCCAGCTTCACAAAGTGTTAACTGCCTTTGTCAAGTCAGAAAAAGCAAATACGCAAAATTAATTCCACCTCCACTTTTTGTGGTCTCAAGGAACCTGGGAAAGGAATTGAGTTTATATTGTTATTATTTCCATTTATTTATTTATTTATTAGAAGCGGAATAGCAGAAAGCACAAGAAGGAAGATAGTTTGTTGAGCAATTAATTCTTGGAGAATCTTTCTGCTTGGAAGTCTGTATCAATGTTCTTAGCTGAGAGAAATCGTCCAAGAGTAACATATCAACCCTCAAAAAAAACACAGAAATTTTTGTAGAATGTCACTCTATGTTAGGCAGTTAACCAACTACCAGAGGCAGGAGGTAAATATTAAGAAATCAGCCATATAATATATTTTCCTTTTCTTTACACATACACTAAATCTTATAAACATAACACTATTTGCATGGAACAGTACTGAGATGTTCATTAAATAAACTAGCAATGGGGTTGTTTTAGCTAACATACTGTTTGTTGGAGAAAAGGTTGCTAATATTGAAAATAAGTGAAAGGATGAAAATGTGAAAATTAGTAACATGGATGGACAACTGGCTTAAACAAAGATGCAAAAACAAGTGTTGTTTCTGAACCTTAGTCATTATTTCATTTTATAATTTCTCCTGGCTTTTATTTTTAGCAGTTCTAAGAAATTCTAAAATGTGCAACAGCAACAAGAAAGTTTCCAGCAGCACATGAATGTGTCTGGCTGAAGAGAAGTGGTGCTTCTTGAAAAGGCTTTCAAAAAAAAAAAAAAAAAAAAGTACGTGGCGAACCACCAATTTACACAAGGTAGGAATAAAAACACCGGGCAGCGATCCAAGCTGCCAGCACTGCCACATACCGCTTCAAGCCAAATAGCATCAGAAAACACACAGTGCTATGTAGTAATAGTTTTGAGAAAGGCCACGCTGGGCTTAGCCTCTTTCAGGAGCTCCACTGGAGTTGTGGTTTAGCCCAAGCCTCACAGTCTTGAATTTACTGTTCCAGTCAAAGTTACTAGCACAGCCCTTGTGAAATAATGAGTACTCTTACCGTGTTATTTAAAGTCACTGATTGATGGTCTTGTGTGTGATAAACCTAGCACTGGTGGCATGCAGAACAGCTAGATTTTGTAAAAGATGGACAAATTTAGGCATGCTAAAATATACATACAACCCTCCCAGCCCCAGCACACACACAAAGAGCATTCAAAACAATGAGTCATGTCCTGAAAATCATAAACCAGACTTCCAGACTGAGCTGCTAAAAAAAAAAAAAAAAAAGCATCCTGAGTTTCTTTTAATCGCTGTCTGTATTTTTAAATCATTAAGAAGTAGGTAGTTGGTTAACATTTTTCAAGCTTCTTACCATAATGAAAACAGCTACAAGCTTATTTCAAAGAGAGAGAAAAAAAAAAAAAAAGATACTTATGTTTATCCCTGTAATTCTAACTAGCACACAACATTCAGTAAAACTGAGCAGCACTACAAAGAATAGATTACAGTATTTACATTCTTCTTTGTCTGTTCTAGTTAGAAGAGTCAATGTTTCCACAGGCCACGAGGACAAAATCACAGGTGATTTTGGTTTTGTCACTGAAAGGGCAACAACACTTCATTAAAACCAAAACACAAACAAAATCTGTATCCTTGGAAGGAATTTATGTGCATGTTAGAAGGTTTTGCTTCCAAAGATAAAAGAACCTGTACCAAAAATTCTTTCCAGGAGTTAATCCTTTCCTCACTATTAGATACAATACTTTGTTCATGATATTAACCATTTAGCAGCATTAGGTAGGCACTGCACCATGCTCAAAGTGCAAACACCAGTTGTGTCTATGGACTTGGTAACATCATTTGAATCATGATGTTCCCTTCCTACATTGACTTCTCTCAAAATAAATATGAAGGTCAGATACTAAGAGCAGAGATTTTAAGGATTTTGGACCCATAAAGGTAGAAGTTTCTATGCACCAAAACCAGCAAAGAAACAAAGACAAAAAAAAGCAACCAATGAACTAAAACATAAACCACTAGTTGCATATTAAAATTGAATTAAATTTGGCTTCAGTGTGAGATTCAGAGCTGACTGTGGGGTTGAAGCTGAGAGTATAGGAAGAAACTCTCCATCCCCCAGCAGAAGAAATCGAGCAGAGAGGAAATCGAACGACCGGCATGGCTGGGACCTGCAGGGACCTGCAGCTTAAACTGAGGGAAAAGAGGGAATTGTACAGGAAGTGGAAGCAGGGTTGTGTAGCCTGGGAGCAATACAGGGGTGCTGTCCGGATGTGTAGAGATGGGATCAGAAAAGCCAAGGCACAGATGGAGCTGAACTTGGCAAGGGATGTGAGGAATAACAAGAAGGGGTTTTAGAGATACATAGGCAGGAAGAGACAGGCCAAGGAGAGTATACCCCTCTGATAAATGAAAAGGAAGAACTGGCTTCCTCAGACACAGAAAAAGCTGAGGTACTCAATAAGCGCTTTGCCTCAGTCTTCACTGGTGGTCAAGTTTCCTATGTCTGTCGGGACCCTGACCCTTGAGGAGAGGGTGACAGGAGCGGACTCCGTCCCACCGTGACGGTGGAACAAGTCCGGGACCGCCTAATGAAGCTGGATGTGTATAAGTCCGTGGGGCCAGACGGTATACATCCCAGGGTGCTGAGAGAGATGGCTGATGTGGTTGCCGAACCGCTCTCCATCATATTTGAAAAATCATGGCTGTCGGGTGAAGTCCCTGGCGACTGGAAAAAAGGAAACATTACTCCCATTTTTAAGAAAGGGAGAAAGGAAGACCCGGGAAATTACAGGTTGGTTAGCCTCACCTCTGTGCCTGGGAAGATCATGGAGCAGATCCTCCTGGAAGACATGCTAAGGCATGTACGGGATAAAGAGCTGATCCATGACAGCCAGCATGGCTTTACCAAAGGCAGATCTTGCCTAACCAATCTGGTGGCCTTCTATGATGGAGTGACGGCATCGGTGGACAAAGGAAGGGCGACGGACGTCATCTACCTCGACTTGAGCAAAGCCTTTGACATGGTCCCTCACCACATTCTTCTCTCTAAATTGGAGAGGTATGGATTTGAAGGATGGACTGTTAGGTGGATTAGGAATTGGTTGGCTGGTCGCAGCCAAAGGGTTGTCGTCAATGGTTCTATGTCTGGGTGGAGGCCGGTCACAAGCGGTGTCCCTCAGGGGTCGGTCTTGGGACCGGTGCTCTTCAACATTTTTATTAATGACATAGACGACGGAATCGAGTGCACCCTCAGCAAGTTTGCGGACGACACCAAGCTGAGCGGTGCAGTTGATACCATAGAGGGAAGGGATGCCATCCAGAGGGACCTGGACAGGCTGGAGAAGTGGGCCCCAGAGAACCTAATGAGGTTCAACAAGGCCAAGTGCAAAGTGTTGCACTTGGGCTGGGGCAATCCCAGGTACTTATACAGACTGAGAGAAGAAGAACTCGAGAGCAGCCCTCCGGAGGACTTGGGAGTCCTGCTGGACATGAGCCGGCAGTGTGCACTTGCAGCCCGGAAGGCCAACTGTCTCCTGGGCTGCATCAAAAAAGGGGTGGCCAGCAGGGAGAGGGAGGTGATTGTCCCCCTCTACTCTGCTCTGGTGAGACCCCACCTGGAATACTGTGTGCAGGCCTGGGGCCCCCAGCACAAGAAGGATGTGGAGCTCTTGGAACGGGTCCAGAGGAGGGCCACTAAGATGATCAGAGGGCTGGAGCACCTCTCCTATGAGGAAAGGTTGAGGGAACTGGGCTTGTTTAGCTTGGAGAAGAGAAGGCTCCGGGGAGACCTCATTGCGGCCTTCCATTACTTGAAGGGAGCATATAAACAGGAGGGGAAACGCCTGTTTACACGTGTTGATAGTGATAGGACAAGGGGGAATGGTTTTAAACTAAGACAAGGGAGATTTAGGTTAGATATTAGGAGGAAGTTTTTCACTCAGAGGGTGGTGAGGTACTGGAATGGGTTGCCCAGAGAGATTGTGGATGCCCCATCCCTGGAGGCATACATGGCCAGGCTGGATGTGGCTCTGGGCAGCCTGTTGTAGTGGCTGGCAACCCTGCCCAGAGGAGAGGGGTTGAAACTAGATGATCTTTAAGGTCCTTTTCAACCCAGGCCATTCTATGATTCTATGATTCTATAAACAGTAACAGGATGATAAATAACAAACAAACAAACTTATGTTGTTGTTGTTATCAGTTGACGATCTTCATTTTAGACACTCTGTGCATGTCTGCACTGTCCAGTGTGCTGGTGCCCAGCTTACCATTCTTCACACACCCTATTTCCTCCCTGGGTTCTGTTTTCAACTCTCTGAGGTAAGCCTTCAGTGAGAATTTAGAGTAATTTGATTTTGGGATTGCAAAGCACAGACAAAACTGCTTCAGGTTTGCCCCCCCTCTACTCTTGCAGTTCATCAAAGCTATCTCCAAAGTTTCTGTCCTCATAAGCCCCTAACCTTCATCATGTCGTGCTGCAGAAGGTGCAATCTCTGTTTTCTGTTGAAAAAACACCATTGTAACAGGTTACGCTGTGTCTTGTCATATAATTTCATCCAGTTTAAACTTAAAAACTACATATGGTTGTGCATGAATATGCACTCTGTAGACTCACAAATTCAACACATGAAACCTATGGAAGATCCAAGTCAGCTGCTATATGGATTTGGCCAGTCCACCTGAGCAGTCCTGAGCAGATTGGTGCTGAGCTACAACTGTCTTGGAGGCCGGAAATCATTCCTTGAGAAGGATGTGTATATTAGTGTACATACAGCCAAAATTATCATATAATGAAAAATGAATGTCTGGAAGCACTATGCTGCTAATGCTCTGTAGAGATCGATTACTGTGTATGTAGCTCACAGGTTCTTGTCTCTAAGATCTCTCTTCCTGCAAGGAACCCCATACAGATGGACATTATTTGCGTTTATGTGCATTTACAGTTTTAGAGCTTTCAGTTACACCTATCCTGCAGGAAAGGACTATTTTTATCACAACAATGTAGTGGTATTTAATGGAACTCATTTGAAAGCCAGTACTTCGTATTTGTACTTTTCATTAATAAGTATTGTTCTAATTAATATAATGGAATTTTCATTTCTGTAAAAGTTGTTATTATAGTTTAACAACTCAGTTAGACTATATTTGACTCTTCCCCTCTCACTGTAGTCAAATGTTCCGCATTCACCCACATGCAGTTTGCAACCAAATCATTAAATTAAAATTACTATATTTGTTTTTCATAACCTAAGGTAAAAAGTAATTACAAATCAATGCATGATTCTCAGTAAGAGGCCTGGTATTCAACTAAATAATCAAAGTCACTTCAGCAACAGAATCACAAAGACTGTTTAATTTTTTTTAAACTAAAATTTCTTTAAGAGAAGAACAAAATGATTAAGACTAGAACTGTAGAAATGAAAGCTAACACTTGTATCTGCTGCAAACCCACTATTTAACCTTAGGAAAATTATTAAAGTTTTCTGTATCTATGTCTGTGATACGATATATTGTCTATTGTATTCTAAGTTTGAAGATCTTAAATTACATATTTTTAATGTTTTTTTCTTCTTTTTTTTCTTTTCTTTTCTTTTTTTTTTTTTACCATGAAGGCGTTAACAGTGCCAATGTAAGTAATGTTTTGCAAAAGAAGCAGAATGGCTGACATTATCTTCAGTATTATTATTTTCAATTAATTGAGACACTGAACATTAAATTGTGATACTTAGCTATATAATCCTTTGTAATTACATATTCTACAAGAACTGAATTTCAATTAAATTTTATTCCAAATCTAAACTTCAAACAGCAACCATCTTTATAACAGAAACAGGCACAACACTTATGCAGTGGTCTAACCCTTTAGAACATTTCTTTTTTTCTAAGAAATTAAGAGCAAACTGAAAAAAATAGTCAATATTTTGTCATTTTAGAATTACAACATTTGCCCACCAAATCCTACTCAGATGGAGATAAAAGCTCCTCCAAGAGCAAAAAGCGCATCTTTTTTTTTCTATTGCTACAAAATATTGATGAAGTGCTCTATTGAGGTAGAGATCTCATTAATTATTTGATTTACAGAAAAAGAAGACAGAGGGAAATGAGTGCCCTGGCTAATGCCATGATGTACCATCTTGAGACTTAAGATCTTTTTAATGTATTCGGCAGTGATGCAGCTGAAAGAGGAAAGAGTGAGTTGAATGGATCCATTAATTTAATTGAAGCGAGCTCTGACAAGAGATAAAACATCTCAGGCCCTGCATCTCTTCAGACTGCATCAGCACTATAGTAAACAGTCAATGATCCACAGAAACACGTGCACAAAAAAAAAAAAAAAAAAAAAAAAAAAAAGTATACATGGATTCTAGAGACCTCAAGGCCAAAGAATAGCTACAGAGGCAGAGGTGAAAAGACTGAAGAGGCCCTCCCTTCATGCAGCATCACAAAGTATTCAGCATCTACTGCATTTGTTTGATTGTTCTCCCATGAACAGCTCTTGGGTTAGCTATGAGTGCTTCAGACTTCTTACAGAAAAGTTGTATTTGTTCTTTTTTTTTTATTCAAGCTTCAGGGAAATGAACTCTGTCTTCCATCTTTTGAAAGGCAGAGGGGAGTAAGAGACTTTTACTTTTCTTGGAATAAATTCTTATGTTGTTGCTGTCTTATCCCTGCCCCTACTGTGGCTGCCAGAAATTTGTTTTAAAATAATGGTTCCACTTCTAAATACATATTTTTTCTTATTTAGTGGTCAGAGTGAACATATCCAGTTAATACTGTAAACAATTTTTACTAATAAAGCATCACAATGACATTTTACAAATGGTATTGAATACATGGGTTCATATCTGATTATTGATTTCTATTAAATTGGGGTTTACAAGAAATTACAAGAAATTTACAAGAATTAGATTTTTGATCTTGACGCTATATGCTTAATACCACAAGGTAAATACAGCTAGCCAGTCTCCAAGTAGCATAAATTGATGCAGTTTTACTGACCACAGTGGAGAGGGCAGATTTAGGTTAGATATAAGGAAGAAATTCTTTACTATGGTTGCCCAGAGAAGCTGTGGATTCTCCATCCCTGGAAGTGTTCAAGAGCAGGTTGGATGGGGCTTGGAGCAGCCTGGTCTAGTGGGGGCAGGGAACTTGGTACTAGATGATCTTTAAGGCTTCTTCCAACCCAAACCATTCTATGATTCTATGGTTTCCTACCTGTGATGGGAATGTAAATGTATGATAAAGTGACTGAATTACTGCAGCATGCAGACACCTCTTCAGCAAGTTGGGCTGTGGTAGCTGCATATCCATGTGGCTTTAAGTCTTGCAAACTGCAAAGAAAAAAATGCATTACTTCAGCATCTGTCTGTCACTGGGAAACTGATAATTCAGAGAAAACTGGATAATTGAAAAACTAAAACACAGAAAGTTTGAAGGCGGCAGAAATAAATAAAAAAAAAGAAAAGAAAAAAGAGCTGTCACCCAGTGTCCTCGTTTCAGCTGAGATAGGGTTAATTTTCTTCTTAGTATCTGCTATGGTGCTGTATTCTGGATTTAGGAGAAAAATAATGTGGATAACACACCAATGTTGTTGAGCAGCGCTTATACTAAGACAAGGATGTTTCAGTTACTCATACCACCCTGCCAGCAAGGAGGTTGGGGGTGCACAGGGAGCTGGGAGTGGACACAGCCAGGACAGCAAACCCAAACTGGCCAAAGAGACATCCCATACCACATGGTGTCATGCTGAACAATAGAACTGGGGTGAGTAGGCTGGGGGGGCTGTTGCTGCTGCTTAGTGACTGGGTGGGCATCAGCCAGTGGGTGGTGAGATATTGCATTGTGCATCACTTGTTTTGTGTATTCTTTTTCATTTATTATTATTATTATTAATTATTCACTTGTTTTGTATATTCTTTTTCATTTATTATTATTATTATTCCCTTCCTTTTCTGTCCTATTAAACTGTCTTTATCTCAACCGATGGGTTTTACCTTTTTCCAATTTTCTCTCCCATCCCAATGACAGGGAATGAGTGAATGGTTGTGTGGTGCTGTAGCCTGCCAGGTTAAACCACAACACCTGGGAAATGCAATGCAACTGGATCATTTCAAATCAACCTCTATGTGTATAACCAGACTAATTAGCTGGGGAACTGGAAACAGCACTGTGTTTGGCAGTGCAGTGCAGGCCATAAACCATCCCACACAATTATCCAGTACTCTTAGATGACCAACCTGTCTGTAGTTCTATGCTACAACTACTTAACCTCAGTATCTAAATCACCTAGTATCCAGCTAGCTTGGGTGTGTCTATATAAATACCCACTGGCTCCAATGTCAACAAAACTGAATTTCTGTTGAAGAGAGAAAGGTGTTCCAGGAAAGGGACACTGTATGAAGCTACAGCATTGAGCATTTCACTGTTTTCTGAGTTACTTTGCCCCCCTCACCCCCAGCAGTCTTTCTGAAAGCTTATTTCAGTTGAAAAATAGCAATTTAATATTAACGTGGGAGAGTAATTGGATTCATACAATTACACAGAGAACATAGGCTCTACCTTATTGAAATAAAAAGTATTCCAAGAACAATAACAACAACAACAACAACAACAACAACAAAACTTTATTCCTACTCTATGAACACAACAATCATATTTTCCCCTATGCATGCATTTTCTGTGTGAATTCACAGTAAAGCAAGGACAATTCTTTTCCTGTGCTGACTCATCACAATCAGGTTTATGACCAATACTTTGAAACTATTATTTATTAAAACAAAGAAATAAGAAAAAGAAACATATCAACATACGGAAAAAAAAATGTAAAACTAACACAGTTCCTTAAAACAGGAGATGAAAATACAGGGATGGTCAAGGACCTGGGGACAGTGAAGAATAAAATAGTTCTAGCAAGATTTTCAAAATCCATGTACTGCTTTGGGACCCATATGTTTGGATTCAGCCAGTGGATATTCCAGACTTCCTGACTGGCCATATTAATATCTTCACATCTGCTTTTCCAGTAGCTGAAATTCTAATAACAGTAAGCAAACTGACAGTATAACACAACACTGAAAGATGTATACTAATTGTATTTAGACCTATATTCTTGTCTATAGCTTACTGTGCAAAGCAGAGGTCTTATTTCTTACCAAACTTCAAACTCCCTATCAAAGTTTTTTTTCTTTTAAGTGGCTCTTACATATTTGAGTCTATTTATTTATTCATTTTGCATTCTCTGGTAAGACATTCCACACTCAGTGTTGTTAAGCAGGATAAATAAGGAAGCAAAAAAACCCAACAGAATAGTTATACTGAAACTTATGCTTTGAAAAAAACACTGAAGCTATATCAGCACTCCAAGTATGAGCCTTTGACAATTCTGGCATTGAATTTGACTCCAATATCAACAGGTAATTATTTTAAAACTATGTAGCAATATAAACTGGACTTGTTTGTCTCTCATTTATCCTTAAGACATTGAAAATTACAAAATTCAATAGGCCTAATATAATATTCACCTTAATGTTAGCTAGATTGCTGGCATTTGACCAATAGTGCATTTAAGTTGTTAAAAAAAAAAATGACGCAAGTGAAACAATCCCTGTCTCCTTAAAGGAAGTCATTTGAGCTGATTATACAGACTGCAACGATGCATTAGTACATCACTGGATGTGAAATGTGTACAATGTATCACATAATTCTTTATTTAGAGTTTATTAAACAAGCATTGACCTTCAGTCTTATCATACACAAAACTGTATCCTCATAGTTCGATAAAGTGGGTTGTCAGAGTAAATATTTACAGCAGCTAGTAAAATAAAATCAGGTTATTTTCACTAATGGTCTATAACAATCATTTAGTTTTGAGCAGCTATATTCTTGCTGTCAAGCTGAAGCCCTCTTTGGCATTAGAGAGTCCATCCAATGTGAGTCCCCAAAGGCAGATTACTGATTCGTGCCAGTATCTTTTAGCTATTAAAATTGAATTTTCCAGGATAGCCCTACCAGAAACTTTAACAATATCATTTAATGATGGCTAAGCTTTTCTGACTCATTGAGAAACCAACCAGCAAACATGGCTTGACACAACGCTTCTGAAGGTGGAAAAATACTGGACTCTCCTAGCCCAAAGGAGAAGCCCTTTCACTTACACGCTGTCACCAGCAGCAACATTAGATAATCAAAGAACCTGCAGCATAACCACTCTCACACATAAACATCACAAATAAAACAATTAGCTATTACTGAGTACCACTGTGATTTTTTTTCTTGGTGGGGCCCACATAAGAAAAGCAAAAGTGATAATTTTGGGGTCAAGTAAGGCTGAAACAGTAGTGTAAACCCATGTTTTTTCTTACTCAAAACTTCTCTTCTGTTAAAAATACACTTTAAAGACTCTCCCTATGTTTCAGTTGAATAGAATGAAACTTCTGTACAAAAACTCTTCCGTTCTATACCAAAGCAGTTCAAATAATATTTCACAATGTGGCTTGTATGTGTACCTATTTCTACCCTAAGCATTATATCAACTGTTTGTTTTTCCCCAGTTTGTTCCATTTACTCTATTGTTCCTCAAACAGTTCGTTAGTGGACACTGGGTAGCTGTTATACAGGCAGCCTCTGTATTTTCCTGTGGCACAAGGCATGCATGGCAGCACATGTTGCAAAGAACCTGGTCTACAAGAAGTTTTTCTACTGTGAACCAGCCTTCACAGTAGGATTTCAACTATTCAGCAGTAGCAATAAAGATTATTTTTAAGCTCAAAGTATTTTTAAGTCAAAGTACTATGGGAGAGATACCTGCATTTCCATGATTTCTGTCAAACTGAATATTTAACAAAACATTAGAGATCATATACTATATGTATACTACATATGTTACTATGGTGCACTATTGTGGCACCAGTGCTCTGAAAGCAAGGTTATGAAATTCCTAATCTAAGCAATTAAACACATTCAATGAAGTATTGTAACAAAAGAATGTGTACATGTGTGTTTGTGACAGCATCTTCTTTGTCATTTTATACTTATGCTCTCAGGTATCCAGATAACGTGGCACCACCTCCAACAATATAAACTGTCCTGAAAGACAAAAGAAAGCTGAAGGATGGAGAAGCATTCCTTATTTATGAGATATTTAGGAGGGTTTTCTTATTTTAGCAATAATATTTTTCTTGGGTATGATATATTTCAGTCACTAACTTAAAAAAAAATTCCAAACTAAGAGAAAGAGCCTTCATAAGGCCCCTAGTTAGCCACTGTGGCAGTGGCAGGAAACAGCAAATATACTTGAAAAGCACTCTTGAGGATATTTTGATATTCCTCAATGTAAATGGGAAAGTAGTATTTCAAATCAGAGTGAATCCACAGTCCACTGCATATATCAGTAAATGTATTCCGGCTGGTGTAACAGCTTGCTCAATGCATAGGCAATTCTGGCAATGCTGGCTTCTGGGATAGCACTTTGAAAGGCATTAGGCATTCAATGACTTGAAACCAAAACAGAGGTGATAAAATAGCTGGGGATACATATTGTGTTAGGAGAACTGAATATTCTCATGACATACCTAGAGATCCATCCCAAAATGTAGAAGTCAGCTTTATTAGTCTGTTAACATGAGATCTCTTTTTCAGCTATAACAACAGTTTACCTAGATATGGTGTTGTTATTCTAAAAGGATTTTGCAAAATAATTTAAATGGCACAGCAACCATAGTGCAAGGTATTGTGGAAAGTCCTGGATTTTTTTTTGTTTCACTAATGTGGCACTTTGTCATGGCCAAAGCAATGAAAAGAAAATCACTGATAATCACATAATAATTTTAATGAGGAGGTACATTTTTATTTTTAACATATGACAGTCTACACTGTAGTCTGATGTTAATGACTTCTCTATGCTATTTTATTGTATGTTATTTTAATTTCAAGATCTGGTTCCATCCATGCAGTTTTGCTAAACAGAGTGTTAATCAGCATATGTATATTTTCTAAGTCAAAGAGCTTGAGGAAAAAAAAAAAAAAAAGAACAAGAACAACAAACAAACAAACAAACAAAAACACAAGCCAATTAAAAATGAATAATTAAATCACAAACCTTTGACATAATTGTAATTCACTGGGACACTGGAATAGCAAATTAATATTTTCAATTCTATTTGTTCCAGTGGTTTAATAAAGTACCTTTCAGACAGCATCAATTATACAGTAATGGAATAAAATATATAGCAACATGATAACAACATGATAAAGTCACCTGATTGATAGTAAAATCTATTCTTTTCTCTAATATCATGCAGATCTGGAAGCAGAAAAAAAGCTAGTTCTGCTTCTTAACATTGGTCTCCTATATTCCTTCATTGCAATTTAACTGAAATTACAACAAGTGCTTCCATTTTCCCTGTTTCCGCTCATATTCTCTTTAGAAAACAAAGAGTTAGAAGTGATTTTACACAGGTGAGCTCCTTAGAACAGGTCAGCTCCTTAGAAAACATTTCTAAGAAGGGAAGGGACTCAGTATAGGCCATGGGTCCTCACCCAGGCCAAACAGTGTAGGTGAACTTCTCCAGAGGGAAAGATGAGGTGGTCACCAAAAAGGACAGCTATTGACAGTTAATGACAGGAGAAATCAAAGGTCAAACTCTCATTTTATAATGCTGCCTGCTCCTCTGATCCAAAAACAATAGGATACTATGTTGTAGACACAGTCTGGAGTTCAGACTTTCTGCCTGCTCCCCACAGATCACTCATAAGAAAAGCAAATGCAGACAGGGAAGTAGTCACAACTCTGAGATGAAATGCTATGTACTAGTAATTCAGTTTGTTCCTCTGTGATTACAAAAGATTTCACAAGTTGAAATGGTGTGTAATGTATACAAAAATGAGAAGTCAGCCCAGATTATGTCAGTAAATATCTATTCCCACTCCTTCTGCCAACAGATTGCAGGTTGTTTTTGGTTTGGACAAACACTGCAATCCATTTCCTGCAAAGCAGTCACCCAATTATGCAGTAAAATGTTGGTACATCACTCTGAAGAACAAGGAACTTTGCAAATTTAGGAAACACATTTGGTCTTGAAATTATGGAAGAAAACCATTCTGTATGGTAGAAGTAAACAGTCATTGGAGAAGGATTGAACTTCAGCTGCTCAAATCTAAAGGAGTATTTTGGTCTATGGTCCATATGTTGCATGAGAAAGAATAAAAGGATAGACTCATGGAGAAACAGACAATCAAACAATACAGATGATCACAGCAACTGTTTGAGCATTTGCTTATACATCAGGCAGGTAGATAGAAAAATAATGATAAGGATAGTAACGTAGGCTGGACCGGTGGGCCGAGGCCAACTGTATGAATTTCAACAAGGCCAAGTGCCGGGTCCTGCACTTGGGGCGCAACAACCCCAAGCAGCGCTACAGGCTGGGGGATGAGTGGCTGGAAAGCTGCCTGGCAGAGAAGGACCTGGGTGTATTGGTTGATAGTCAGCTGAATATGAGCCAGCAGTGTGCTCAGGTGGCCAAGAAGGCCAACAGCATCCTGGCTTGTATCAGGAACAGTGTGGCCAGCAGGACTCGGGAAGTGATTGTCCCCTTGTACTCGGCTCTGGTGAGGCCGCACCTCGAGTCCTGTGTTCAGTTTTGGGCCTCTCGCTACAGGAAGGACATCGAGGTGCTGGAGCGGATCCAGAGAAGAGCAACGAAACTGATGAGGGGTCTGGAGAACAAGTCCTACGAGGAGCGGCTGAGGGAGCGGGGGTTGTTTAGCCTGGAGAAGAGGAGGCTCAGGGGCAACCTGATCGCTCTCTACAGGTACCTTAAAGGAGGCTGTAGCGAGGTGGGGATTGCTCTTTTCTCCTATGTGTCAAGTGATAGGACAAGGGGGAATGGGCTGAAGTTGCGACAGGGGAGGTTTAGGTTAGATATTAGGAAAAATTTCTTTACTGAAAGGGTTGTGGGCCATTGGAACAGGCTGCCCAGGGAAGTGGTCGAGTCATCATCCCTGGATGTATTTAAAAGACGTTTGGATGCAGAGCTTGGAGACATGGTCTAGTGGAGGGCTTGTTAGTGTTAGGTCATAGGTTGGACTAGGTGATCTTGAAGGTCTCTTCCAACCAAAATATTCTGTGATTCTGTGATTCTGTGTAGGTTATTGCCATTGCAACAGCTGAAACATGGCAACCTCAGGCCATATTTTGTTGTGCTAATTTGTTCATATGTCTAAATTTGCTTTCTGTGTGTATGAAACTGGGTATTTATCTCTCAGATTTCCCCATAATGTCATAGCTACATGCAAAAATAAATAAATAAATAAATAAATAAATAAAAAGAATAAGAAGAATGATGGTATATATTAGTAAATTATCAGTGCTGTTTTAGGGTTGTGCTGTTGTCTTTTCTCACAGGATACAAATATATGTAACCCTTCCTCAGCCCTGCCAAGAAGTCAAAAATTGGCACAGTATTTAATTACTCTGAGCAAAGCCAAACCCATGACCATATGTATCCATGAAAAACTTACAAATATTTCAGTAAGAAATTGGGATTATAAATTCTTTGATTTGTGTTTATTATGCAGTTAACTCCAAGAGGAGCTTATTCAGCTTGCAGATAATTCTACTTCAATAAAGATGCCATCTTTTTTCCTTTGTCTCTGCCCAGTTCTATGTCATATCTTCCTCTCTGAAGGTAAAAAATAATGAATACATTTTATTCCAACAACTCAATTTACATATGTTTTGCATTATCTGCATCTTTTCTTTATTTGCATTATCCTACTCTTTGTTATCCTGGATAATCAAGAGTTGTCTTTGACTCTTGGGGTTATTTGGATTTCAGTTATTAGAGAGTCAGAGTGCTGTCTGAGTGACAAACTCTAGCTGTGCAAAGGATATTAGAAAGATCTAAACACACAGCAAAAAATCAAGCTGAATCCACTCTTTGAGACACCACTCACAAAATCACCAGCCACTTTTGAAAATAGACTCATTTTTCTTTAAATACCCCACTAATTTGTCCTCCGTTGCAGAACTGTATGTAGGTATTCATTGCTCTGTGTTGGGGATTTCTTCCTGAATAAACGAGCTGGCACTGAGAGAGCTACAAACTCAGCCCTGCTGTGGGTCCTTCCTCTTTTTTTCTTTCTCCACATTGGCCTCCTTCCAAAAAATAAAACATTATTGGCTGCCTTGTGAAAGACTCTCACTTAGCTGGACGTGCTTTTGCACTGTTCTCTGACATTATATAAAGCTCAGCTGTACTGTCAGACACTTGGATCTCTTTTACTTCACTTGCACTTGCTGTCAGCCACTCTTGACAAATATGGAGACCAGCCCAAAACATCACCCCTCGTGCTTTGGATTCAGAGCCCTGACTAGTGTGATTTTCAGTTCTCCTCAATTTCAGCCAAATGTCAAGTGCACCAACCTTACTGCAAACTCTTGAAGATTGGGGTTTGTAATAGAAGTGCTGACGCAGCCCTAAATATTGGCATGAGAAGCACAGATATAATTATGCAAGGACACATGGGTAAGAAGAACACATGATTGTTGAAAGCAGAAAAATCAGCTCTCATTAATCATCTCATACATTTGAGAAAATGACTTTGGAAAAGGAAAGGTTAAAGTACTGAAGCAGTGAACTAAGGTGAACATTAGAGCATAGCTCATCCCAGTGTTCCTTTTACAACATTCCAAGCTAAAGCAGAGATTGAATTTCTCTGAATAAGAGCTATGCTGAGTAGAATTGTTGTTTCCTGTGGATCTGATATTATGTATTGTAGCAAATCTAAATAGAAGAAACTGGAGCCAGACTTTGAGAGAAGCTGATATGAATGCTCTGCTTCAGTATTTCTTTTTTTCTCTCTCTCTTTGTGTGTGTGTGGGGGGGCTATAGCATGCTTTCTTAACTTTACACTGGCTTACAAAAAGCACTTATTTTATTAGAATATACACAGGGTGTGACTAGTCCTGTCAACCTGTTAGAATGAGCAGCAAATATAAAGACAGACATATAGATAAATGCAAGTGTGTGCGCTTGTATGTGCACATAAACAAACATACAAGCATATTACTTTAGTTGTTTGGACATGTATTTGCATTCAGTCACATACACATGAACTTAGTATTTGGCCTCTAAACATATGTAAAGGTTCATGCATTTAGAAGTTCTGAAAATGAAAATATCTCCCAAAATATGAAGTTTGTTTTATTACTTTGCTAGCACAGCCACACCAGAAGCTGTTTCAACTGAGCCTACCAGTAAGCAAAATATAACTGACTGCACCAGGGAGGAAATGCAAAATAATTATATTTTAAAATAATTAAATTATTTTCAATAATTTAAAATAGCTAAATAAAATGCTTTTATACTACAGATTTTCTGCAAGAAGCTACCATGAATCACCTTGTTATTGTTAAATCAAAAGCCCCGAAAGATAAAGAAAAAGAAGATTGTTTTTTAAATAAAATTTATATTCAGTCTTTAAACAGTAAGAATTGAAATCCTGATTTCCTTCCCTTCTTTCTCAATAGTTTGAATTTTAAGTAACTGCAATTTCTCTAAATATAAATGCATTTTTAAATAAATAAATAAATGAATAAAAGAATAAATATCATCTTCTGGAGGACAAGAATGTAGATGAACTAGATTATATGTTTTTTTTTTTTTTTTTAGTAAATAAATCAGAAAGCTACTGTAAAAATAGGAGAGATAGATTACCACTCCTGACCCAGTGATTTAAGTGACTTTCACATCAGTTGCAATGGCTGGTGTGTTATGGTATGATCATATGTGCACAGTATCAGAGAAACAGCTTAACTTTCCAGCTTGGACAAAATCTTAAGCAGTTCACTTTTTTCTATTGTCCAGTTCAAAGCCTTTGTCTTTAAATGAGAGCTAGTTTATTTTTGGCTCTTCTGCAGTCCTGGCCTCAATAAACTACATTTTCTGCCAGGGGTGGAGCAGTAGTCATTGTCCTGGGATGGCCAATGCAAACTGATAAAACAGTCTTTCATCTTAGACTACCATGATGGCCTGACAGAAGACTGGAACCATAAAAGATCATTACAAGCTGAAACTGGAGTACCATCATCTTATCTGGGAGTAAATGGAGGCTCCTACTCAAATCCAGAGCACACGACCCCTCCATAATCCAGTCTAAAGATAATGAATTAATATTTCATGTGACCATATTCTCATATTTAATTATCAGAGCTGATAATTAAAGAATGATCATTTAGGCTATATTTGCTCCCAACTTAAACCCTTTACACACTTTAATTTCAATGAAGTTGCACAGATAGTGAAGCAAGACAGAATCTCCTCTGTCTTCAAACACCTCTATAATAAACATGTAGGAGTGACCGATTGGGTCATAAATAGATGTTCCCAGTGCAGTTGGTGGTCAATATAGTTCTCTACACTGGAATTTAATTTGTACCTTAAATCATTACATCTATAGATGTTTAAAATATATTTGTGTGTCATTTTTATACCTGTTGGCAGATAGATTTCTTCTGGCCCCATAGTCACATGGTAGCCTGGAGAGGTTTTGAAAATTAAATAAAATTGTCAGACAAAATGACTAACTCCACAATTGATAGACTGCAAAATCATTATGTAGTTGGTAACAGCTGTAGAATGAAAGGTACCAGCTGTTGCCTGTGAAATGAAGAGAATCAGAGAGAGTGATGGAGAGGAGAAGCAGAAGTTCAAGACATTTACCTGACAAAGAATCCCTTGACTCCTGTCAGTGTGTTGCTATGCCTTAAACCAAGAAACTTCATAGTTATCACTTACTTCAGGCCTTTTGCAAGACAAGGTACCTGTGATAGTGCTGTACAGCATAAACTGGAAGTTTATGTACAGCATAAACTGGGAATCTACCTAGCTGCTGCACACTGAAGAGAACAGGAAATGTATAAGAACAAGAAAACAACAGAACAGGCCTAATTTCTTTCAACCAGGTTCATGGCACACCAACACACACAAAAAAATTGTACATGAAAGTGGAAGGCTTTGGTTTGCTGCTGCACAGATGGCTAAACTGTAGGCATGGAAATGAATTATACGTATAGCATAACACTTTTACAGTCATGTCCCAGTAATGTTAGCTCCATTGTGTCTAGGAAGATACTCTTGATTTACCCATGGATGAACGGCCTATGCTGTCTTTATTAATACTATTTACTGCTACATTGGGATCAATAGTCTTTCCAAAGATACTGCATCAAAAGTTGTCTTTTATGTGAAAGCCAATCAAATGGACAGAGTTGACTTGCCAGATGGTTAACTCTAGGCTCTGTGAAATAGAGGCAAAAATGTAAGCTAGAATGACATGGACTTTCAGCTTGTATTGAAAGTCTCTGTCAACTAAAGAACTAGGAAATGCTTAACTGGCTTGGTCAGATCTCTGGATATGATCAAGGAGGGGAGGGAAAAGGCTGATTTGGGTTGGAGACCACTGTCTGGGCTGCCACTTTTATTTCAGAGGGCTACAGGACAGTGGGGTGAAATGGGAGTTCTTCTCCTATCCTCTAAAGCTCATGTCTAGTAACTTCCCTGCCACTAATACGTGCTTAGAATCCTGTCAGCCACCTTCAGATCACTCTTCCAAGGTACCGGTTTGGGCAAAACCAGGCAAATTGCAAGGATAATATGTTTAGAATGCAGCAGGTCTTTATTGTTGACTATGAGGGTCTTAGAAAAGAACATAAGAGGTAAGCAAAACAAAACAAAACAAATACAATTTTAAAAAGAAGACATCTGCTTGAAAAAATAAAACCTTTTAATATTAAGCTTTATATTCTATTCAAAATACATGGAAATAATAACTGAAAGACTATCTTGTCCTGTATCACTATTTTTACTGAAAGACTGCTGAATAACTGCTATGGTCTAGTGCAGATCCATAGTACACTGACAGAACACAAAAAGGTGCAATATTTCCTTTCTGCCACAATTTATAAATATTCAAAGAAACTGCAAAACAATTGATTTACCTTTATCATGCAGATAAACCCAAGCAAAATAAAGACTAACTCTGAGATCAAAGATGTCTGTTAGCACCATTTCAGACTCTGAGGTCAACCAAGGTCTAAAAATTGGGAAGAAACAGATTGCTACCTGGTTATCACAAGTTTCCCAATAGATTATGGTATCCAACCAGTTATTTTTCTAGGATCTATAGATGCAATATGGATGCCATGTAAGCTGAACAGCTGTGTTTTAAAATGTTTATGTTACTGAGAGATTTTGCAACCTCATTTAATAAATATATAGGCAATGAGCTATGTGTTTGTGGTAGGCACACTTTCTATACTTAGAAAGTATAGAACACACAGATTATTTCATGAATATGTGTGTAAAAGCAAATGCTAATAAATTCATATATAGAGTATCTTAGTTAATATTTAGAGACAAATTATGAGCCTTATTTATGCTGAACAGTGTTGTACCCCATCAGTGATGGTGCACAACTGAAATCATAATAGAATTGAGTGTTAATTGGGATTAATAATACACACACACAGACAAAATAGACTGCATATACAGACAACTCCTATCTTCATTTATACAAGCTTCATACAGATGATCTTCTGTAGTCTTGTGGTGTTTTCCTTCCTATTGCAAACTAGCATTTTATTTTTTTTATTTATTTAAGAAGTCGTGAGACGCTAGTTCTACATTTAACTTTGTTACTGTCATGCTGTGTTCCTTTGGACAATATAATTTACTAGCATGGCTGTTTAAAATGGAAATGATACAAAAAAAAAAATTGGACAATTTCTTTTTATTTTTTTAAATTAACCTCAAATTGTCAAAGGTTATAGAGTACTGAAGCCAACACTATAACTTTTTTTTTGCTTTTTTAAAACATGTTTTTAAACCTTTATTTTGGTTCCATTTTCTACTACATAATCTAGTTAGAAACATTTTTCCCACTTTCAGAATCGTTATCAGATAATCTTCATAGATACAAGCTTTGACAGAACTAAGTGGGCAATTTTTTACGTAAGGTTGAACTGTTCTCAACACTGCAAACACAAACCTTTTCCATTACTATGAAGTATGTGGAAAAGTAACATTTTCCCAGCTTTCTTCACTGCACTGATTTTGCTGTTGAGAAGGAGGGAAAAAAATCTCTTCCTGCCTGTCCTTGTGTTACTAGCTTCCTGACCCTTTTCCCTTCTCACTATTATAAAATTCTTCTGTGAACCTGCATTATTTGCCTCCCTGACAGGACTCCTATTAATTATGTCATCTGAACATGAGGATATTTATAACACATTCCAAAACTCTATTCTGTTTTGTGTCTTGCATGGGGCACACAGCCCAACAAAGATGATGAGTATGTGGGTATATGTGCATGCAGGAAAAAAAAAAAAATCTTTCATCGGAATCTAAATGAATTTACTACTAATTAGTTTAATGAAGTTCCTTCTTAAGGAGTCTTATGAATCTAACTGCCAGAAGTTGAAGTGTTAGATTGAGAACAAATCCATAGAATGAAAAATGACAAATACTCAACCATGAGCCTTATAGAATACTGCCTATACATTTCAAATTATTTCTTAGAATTGCCTAGGTTGAGAAGATGGATATCCACTGTGGTATACATTTTAGAGAAGGAATTTAGGCAGAATTTAAGACATACAGAATAGAAATTTTGAATGCTATAAAAGTCACATTAGCAGGAATTGCATAAAAATGGGGTTAGTAAATGTATACAGAAATTATGTAATGGCAAACTGGAACTCTATAATGACTATAATGGCAAAGGAAGAACAAAGCTTTTGAAGAGAAAAATTATGCTTTGCAAACCTACTAGACTTTAAAGTCTGATTATAAAGTAAAACCAAATGAATCGCTTTGTACAATGTAGTGATGATCTTATGTATTTCTTGTCTCGTGATCTCAAAACAACATGGTAAATCTAGAAAATGTCCCAGAGAAGGATGACCAGATTATCAGAGGTAGGTGGCAACTTTTAGATGTGGAAACATAAGATTCTTCAAACTGGGAAAAATCAAGACTGAGTGATGATAGGACAGATCTATAGAATCAAAGGAGGTGATCAGAGAATAATTAAATTATATTTTCCATACCAGGAAAACAGGGACACCTATTGAAATTGCCAGGCAAACAAGTTAAAAACAAGTAAAAAACAAGTAAAAAGGAAGGTTTTTCATACTCTGAAAAATTGTGTCACAATAGATTGCATTGCATGCCTGAAATTTATATAAATTGACTTAAAAGGTAATTAAACACAGTAACGGATGAAAAAGTACATGAAAAGTTGATAAATATGATGATAGGGATTAAGCCTGTGTTGGAAGAAGCTGGGATGGTAATGAATTTCAACATGTCATAGAAAGAAAATTTTTGTTCTTTGCTTACACTGTTCTTATTTATTTCTTCATCATTCTCCACTGGTCATGACCTGTAGCAGACTCAGAGAGGCCATTCTTAATTTCAGGTATGTCTGCATGTTTCTGCACATGGCTGTATAATGCATCCTTGAATATGGCCCCAATCTTTATATCTTTAGCTAAAAAATAACAACATGAATTTGTTCCTGCCAAATCTCTAAATTACTTTAAGTATGTTTTTTGATGGTGTCTCTGCTATAGGAATTTGCACTCTGCTGATTGCTGCTCCTATTAACATTTTAATGTTTAATGACACAGTCATCCTATCTGTCAAATAATTCTTGCCCACTCTTGTACTATTCTTTTCTTGTCTTAGTCCACCTTATGGAGTAATGGGAATAAATTACTACAGAACCAGACATTTTAAGCCCTTTTATCAGATCGTATCACTCTTGAGCACTTACTATACAAACAATCTATTTCTTAAATGCATTACTCCACGAAAAATATATGTATTTTTTTTCTAACAATAGCATAAATTATGAAGGGGTAGAGAAGGAGGTTAAAACTTTTCACTTTAACTATTTTCATCCTTTTGTAGATATCAGTGTTAAAATGTTCTAATGTAACAGTGTAAGAAGACAAATACCTGGTGAGAATACCTTTTTCCATATGAGTTGTCATCAGAATACACTGCAGGTAGAAAGGAATTATTCCCTCTCCTCTCCTCTCCTCTCCTCTCCTCTCCTCTCCTCTCCTCNAGATAGGTAGTTTACATTCACCCAAATAGCTGGGGTGGGGTTTGCTTCCACTAATTTTAAACACTACAATGTAGGTATCTGAACCTGATCTTTTTCCTCTCCTCTCCTCTCCTCTCCTCTCCTCTCCTTTTTTAAAGCAAATTTTGTGTGAGAAAAAGCATACTTGGGCGCTAAATTCTGCCCTGAGTCATAATAACACTCATTAAAGATTTACCATGCATTCACATAGGAACAGTGTGTTGCAAATAAAATCTGATATTTGAATACATCTTGGAAAGTCCTATGAATGTAAAAATGACTTTTATATATATATATATATATATAAGAGATGTGGGATATAACTCTCTTTTGAATGAAATAGGCATGATGACAAAAGTGTTCTTTAGAAAGCCACTCTAAAGCTATCTATGCAAATGGCTCCACATTGTGAATTATTTTTGTATTGTCTTATGTAGCATATCATAGTGTTTAGATTTTCGTACTAAGTATGTCTGCTCCCCAAATATCTCCATTCATGGAATAAGCCCAAGGCTTCTCCAATGTGCATCTCAATATAATTGACTACTAAGTAATTCTATATTAAGAATACCAAATAATTAGAAGATGGGCATCAAATTTCAAATAACAACATCAGGAAGTAGATTTACAGCTATAATCTGAGCAAACAATTTGGGATCTTCCAAGACTTTTCTCTTTTCTTCAAGAGTTGTCTAAGAACAAATTCTTACTCTTCAGAAATTTATTCTTTCCACAAATGTAGCTGACATTCCAAGACAATTCAAAATACATTTTAGAAACACAGATTAGTAAAATTAAATAGAAACATCAGCATTTGTGCCACATAAAATATGTAACCAATTCATGTAAATGACCAAAATGGTATATTACTGATTGCAATTCAATGGTGCTTTCTATTTTTGTTTTTGCTGTTCATTAATTTTACAGTATTTTCTATGTTCTTTTTAGACAAACATTTGATTTATTTATTTTTTTTTCTGATTTTTACTAGTTTTTAAGTGGGGGAAATAGTTTTTTTAGACCAACATGAAACAAGCCTATGAGCTTTTTTGGAGAAAAATGTTAACTAAACTTGATATAACCTTTAAAAGAAAAATAGAGATAGAGAGAACAGTTCATGTGAATGACATCTTCTAAGATACATTTGGCAATCTGCAAACACTTAGTAGTTATACTTTAAATGTTTATTTCTATAAAATTATATGTATGGCTTGCCATCATCAATCTGTGTTCCTACAATCAAATCAAGTATATTTAGTTGATGGGCTCCTGAAGGAAAATACAGTGTCTGTAGGTTGAGCTTGAAATCAAAGAATTTATTCTAATCATGTTTGAAAGATTGTTAGTTTTGCTAGGAAAGAAAGGTCTCATCCTACCTAATCCTGAATTATTACACCAATTTCTCTGTCTTTCCTCAGTACCATATCAGACCTCCCGTGGCTTTGAAATAGCTTCAGGTTTTGTTTATGTCTTCCTGACAGGACCCTCATCTTTCTTTAGATGCCCAGTACATGGACTTTGTCGAGTTAAGCTGATGACATGACCTCACTGGCCAGAAATCCATCACTAAAGAAAAGGAAATGTTTTCACCTGGAAATACTCTCACCTGGAGCAGACCAGGGTCCAATCTCAGAAAATTGAGTTAAATTATTTATAACGGAAACAAATTATCGAAGTAGAAATCTCTTTCAAAGATGTTATGGTACCTACCAAATAATGGAGCCTTTTGGCATTATTTACACATTGAATAGCTATCTTCTAGCACCAAACGCATTTGCACTTGCAAAAACATATGCTTATTTAATGCCACTTTTTTTTTTTTCTTTCTCTTGAATGAATTGAATTCAAAAAGTATATGTTTAGAGGAGTGGTGTTCCAAATGGTAAGGACAGAAATCAAATACCTATCTCTGCTTTTAAGATATCACTTTTGTTGCAGTTACAGCTTTATTTTAAATCAACCAGAAATGTCGCCAGCATATTATTTTGGTGCAAGGAGGTGTGTTTCAATGTTTTCTTCTGTCTTCATTCTCTATGTGATCTTTAACCTCTGCTTTTTTAAGTTGGTCCCAAGACTTCAGTGACATATTACCACCGTATGTTTGCAGGGACTGATTTCTGTCACTGGTTTGTCATTGGCAGTCATTTCATCAAAACCAGTGGGTGGATCTTTTCCAGTTTTGTGGAGATTAACATTCTTCATTTAAGCACCAAATGAGATAAAGAACTGTATTCCACCTGGTCTGAATCACAGATCTTAGGTGTAAGAAATCTTGAAATATGAGGGAGAGTAATTTTAAATGGGACTATTTCTAGAGGTGCTATCATCTTTTCTGCTAATATATGAGTATTTCAGTTATTTATCCAAGACACATTAAACCTTTGAGGTGTCTTGATACAAGTGAATGGACAAGTTTTCTCACTGATAGACAAACGAGTAAGGCTCTTCTGAACACCAATGACTCAAATATTTTCTAACCCTATTTTTTTTTTCAAAGCAAATATGACTTATTTTCTTTATTTCTTCACTTGGCATACAAGTTGTTTTCCATCAGGAGATGTTAGTCCATTACAATCCCACTAAGAAAGGCATTTAGGCTTTGTAAAGTAGCATTTAAAGTTCTATTTATTAGAGCTAACTTTGTAAGATAAGAATAGCACAGATAAACTTAAACACCTTTAGATGGTGGGAGCCCCAGGTAGCGTAGCATCAAACTAGACTCCAGCCTCTGCCCAGTACACCATGTAGACCTCACCACAGCATAGATTCTCCCCGTTCCATCTCACAAGCTATTATATGATTTTCTTACATGGAAAGAGGTCTTTGACAACAGTCAAACAGAAATGATGGTCACATAAGAACTTCTTGCTGCACTGTTAGATAAAGGCAAGGTGGTGTAATTGCTGAGAGCTTCTCTGTTTCAAGGAGCTGGCTGAAGTTATCTTGCAGCCAAGGGATTTCTGCAGCACAGGACAGTCTTGGACCTGCTCCAGTTGAATGTTTTGTGGATTAGTGAATCCTCAAGGTATGGTGGTCTCTGGTCAGGATCATTGCACAACGTCAGGGCTGATTTCAGGCAAGCAGAAACAGCCACTGGATTCTCTTTGCATTGAGCAGGGAAGTGATTATCTTGGTTGTGTACATATACTGTGTATATACATGTGTACATGTCTGTATATATATACAGACTATGAATAATAAATCAGGAAAGTATCCTAGATGAGCAGAGATTAACATAAATAAAAACAATAACCATTTAGTTTGCTGTGGAAGAAGATGGAAATCCTGGGAAGGTGCAAAAAGACTTTTATATTTCTGAATGACTGTGAGTAAACCGATAAGAGTGTTTTTGTTTTGTTTTGTTTTGTTTTGTTTTATTTTAAGAGGGATTGTATGCACAAGGGAAACAGATAAAACACTTTTTTGTTGTTAAGAGGAGAGCAGAGGATCAATTGAGAATTTATCTTAGATTTGAAAAAGGAAAAAAAAAGCTAAATCTGGTAAATTGGTAGTTGACAGAAGAGAATAGAAATACCCATGAGAAGCTCAACTCAGACAAGTCAGTCATTCTTTCTAAATTTATTCAGGCTTTTGAGAGGTGACAATGATGTTATTTAAGGAATGATAGAGGATTTGGTTATGGTAATTAATTTCTAGTATGAACTGGTTTGTCCAGAGAAACCTGTAGAAATTGGTTTGCCTAGGAAAAAAAAAAAAAAGGGAAAAAAAGCAAAGCAAGGGGTAGCTTCAGACTTGCCCAGCTTCAGTATTTGCAGCATTGTTTTTTATTTCTGTGTAATGTTTGGTAGCACCACTGTTATACTGATCATAGTACATTACAGAATTTAAAACACTATTACCATCACTATTACCATTACTTAATTCTTTCTTTAGGTGTCTTTAGGTTTCTTTTCTTATTTTAAGAAGAATCAAAATGACTGGAAAAAAAAAATTAATATGCTGGACAGGAAGACAGCGTTTGCTTACCTATTTTTGTTTATTATTTTTTGTCTTTTTTGGAAATATCTGTGCTATCAAACTTTTTACATTATAGGTTTAAATTTTGAATGCCTACATGAATGCCCTCGCTTAAAGCATGAGCTACAGCTGTATCTTTTTAACTCCTGTATCTGATAACTAAGCTTTGGCTTCCAAGGGCCAAGCTTCATGGTAGCACATAATGAAAAACATGGAAGAGCAAGAACTCTCCAATGTAGGTAGTAACACACACCCCATCGGCTTGTTCTTCCTAGAAGGCGGTCATGCTTCTCAACAGGTACTCATCTTGGCCCACAGGCCATCTTCCTGCCCTCAGAGGGTTCTCCTCTCTTTGATTACCTTTACAGGAACATCATAAACAGGTTTTCCTGGGATGCTGAGTTAGTCTGCTGAAGTACAGGAAGAGGGCAAGAAAAAGAAAAAGATATACCCTCAACATGTCACACGGTTTGAAATCAAAATGGTGGTGTGCTACTAAATGAACTTGAATGCCAAAGCAGTTCTAGTCATGAATATATTTGATATTAAGGAGTCACATGACCCTGTTCCATGGGAGACATGGCAAACCCAAGGAGAGAAGGTCAGGGACCAACATGGTTGTCCCAGCTGCTGGCATGCAGACTGCAGGGTTACCCTGACCATTAGCCCTCACACATCCCAACAACCCTCACACATCAGCAGCCCCAGCACTTCTGGAATTGGGTAGAGATACTCAGATACTCAGGACTAAAAGCCTACAGCCCCTACTGCATTGCTGCCATATGGGAAAACACAGCCTGACCTTCTGGAATGTTCTCCACACATCAGGGCACCTGCACTACGTCACACCAGTTCAACTACAGACAATTTGATTAGAAGTCACCAGCTACCTTCCTCTCCTTCGTCTCCTGCCTAGGAGCAGCAGTGCATCAGGACATACATGTAGTTTTAAACATCTATGATCTCTGCTGGGAAACCTATTCAAAAGGAATGGCTCATGTAGTCTTCCATACTGAGTATACCTCAAAGTGATACAGATAGCACTGAAATTAAACCACAACCCACAGTGAAAAAGCCCACACTGAAACATACACTGTAGTTGTTAAATATTGTTGTTGAGGAATCTACAGACTGTTGTGGATTTTATGAGTGGGATACAAATTTAGAGATTGATAATGAGAAAATGATTAGTGGCTGTTTGTATAACCTCATTGTGAGGATCATTGTCTTATTGATTAATAAAAACTGCATACTCTGCCAGCAATGCAATTAAGGTAATCATTAGAAAGACATTCTGGAAAACAACCACAGCTGCTAAATTTCAGAGAGCAAGATTACAAAAAGTAGCAGTTTTCTTGATGTCCTTTCATGTTTTCCGCCTACCTTTTCTGTGTCAAAGACAGCAAAAATGTTTGAATTGCTGTCTGGCCAAACTTACAGCAAATGTTAGTCTAATGTACGTTGACAGATATTTTCTAGTTTTAGGCTTGCAACTAAAATGTCTATCTTTTGCTTCCCCTGAACGTGTCTCCTTTGAAGCTTCTGTCTGAAGGTGCACCAATCACACTATAGTAGGATGTCGAAGTTGCCTAAACAGAGTGAATGTTCTCCAGAATATGTACAGGGTGTTCTCACATTGTGAATGATTAGAAAGGAACATTGTGCTTTAACGGAAGATGTTTGAGGTGTTCTTTTCTGTCTTTTTCATGAAGAATAATCTTTACCTTCCAAAAGAGGAAAGCAGGAGACAAATATTGTTATCAAAGTGGCACCTAAGACAGCAGAGCAACCCGAGTCTTTGATCAGCCTGAATTCTTAATAGAAAGTCTTATTAGAGCAGTAGCCTTCGTACTGCCAAACAGAAAGAAGGATCAATGAAGTAGCTCCTGCAAATAAAAGGAGGAAAAGAGAGTAGATGATGTAGTGAGATGAGATAGTATTGTTCACAGGAAGATGAATTGCAGGACATAGACTCTTCATTTCAGATTGTCCTCTATTGTGACGGATTTCACATTTTCTTTTGCTTTATTTATTAAGTCCCATACTTCAATGGCTCAAACAGTGAAGTAGCATAAATGATGACAGCAAAAATTACAAGTACAATATGTACCCACTAAGTATTTAAATGTAATGAAAATAATAACAGATTAAAAGAAAAATTATTCAAAGTTGAACAACTGTCTGGGTGCACAAAGGATGCTGTATTGGAGATTCTTTACTTGAAAATGAAGGTCTGGGTAGCTTCACTGGAAGTATCAAGCCACTGTCCATTATATATAAGAATTTTTATTTTATTTGAAACTTTTATTCTAAAGATTCATTGTCTGTGGGACTCACCTCTGATCTGCATTTAGTTCTCCTTATGTATAAGATTACTCGTGAGCCAATTGCCTAATCCGTTGCAGTCAGGGATATCTAGTTAGTGCAGTCAATGGAGCTCAGTGGTGTCACATTTTTCATGAAGCGAGAATGGAAGATAATTGTGTATAGTCTACACACATGAGACATGGGCTCACTATAATTGTGGAGCCTGACATGTAAGAAAATAGCTCAGGAGAACTAAAAAGGCCAGACACGAGTAAGCCTCACTCTGAGAGACATTGTGATAATTGTGCAGTGTTGTGCTCTTTTGCCTTATAAATCAGCAGGGCACATTAGCTTTATGAAAGTTCCACCTACATGGCCTCTGAAATGAGGTTTTTTAAAGGTAGATCTTTGCATTAGCTTCCATGTTCTGCTGCTGAGAGTTGTGTAGGAAGAGCAAAATAATATCAGTCTACTTTCACAAGTAGACAAGGCCAAGTAGATGCATGCTATCAGTCTAGTCCTCTATCACACACTCTTTGTTTTGTAAAACAAAAGTGGTTTGCTGAACTTCACAGAGCAGAGGAATTGCAAGAAAAGAATAGTACTTGAGACCATAGATTATTTCTTTCTTGCTGAAGCCAACAGATAGTTTCCAAGTCTTGAAATTACTGAGCCATCTTAGAGCACACACACATCAGTTGTTCAAGAGTGCTATTTGGAGAAAGGCATTAACAGAGCCTGCATCTTTAGCTCCTTTGTGCTTCATTTCTTTCTTATGTCTCTCCCTCTTTGTAGTGGAAAACAACATGATTAAGCAAGTATAACTGCCTCAAAACCACTGGTTTTGTTCAATATGTTTGATTGTCCTGTAGTAGGTGGTATATTACTGCTAGGGCTCATTTCGCGAAGCAGATTTCTAAAACTAAGAACAGGTGGGCATCACTGAAGGCTATAAAGTTATTACTCTGTCACTATACTCTAAGTCTTTCAAACAGCAAGGAAAAAAGAGCACAGGCAGAGGAGGATAGTAATGTAAAATATAAACGAAAAATGCTTTTTTTTTTTTTTGTGGGACTATCATCATTGATACTATCCCTTAAGAAAAATATTTTTAAGTGATATCATCATTAGCAGAAAAATAAAAATCTTTAACTTACATGTGTCTAAAACATGTATTTCAGAATATCTAAATATTAAAAATTATCTTCCTCTTCTACACATAACAGTCTAACAGAACTGACTGCAATGATCCTGTGTCTGCAGCATAATTCCTTGACACCCCTGATCACTTTAAAGTAAGGTGATCCTCTGTCTTCACCAGGCATCATAGGGAATATGCAAAACAGTAAGTGTTCTCACTATGCAAATTTACCTCTTATTCATGAAAACATATCATGTGAAACCATAACTCTATTTACTATGGTTATTTTCATATATACACAAAATAACATCAGTTCACACTTATTCTGCCCTATGTCTGTTCCAATAAATGAGCTTCTCAGGAAGATTTGTGGCACAGCAGATGGCAGATAATGGATGAAAAATAAAACCTGTTGCTAGGACTTTGGGAAAAGCTTGTATCAACTAACTTTTTCCCGGGAGATGTTTTTTACCTATTTCAAAATTGTAAGCGGGAAAGAAGTACTCATATGCAGCCCTACAGTATAGAAAACAACTAGAGCCTTTGAGCTGGTGAACTATGTTCAGCCTATGATTTATCATAAATATTAATGGCAGTCATTTCTCTTTCTGGATACCTTCACCATAATATCTAAACATTAGTAATAAGAACAGCAATTTCACCATTATTTTATTAGGAAATAAAACATTTCCTTTCTTTTTCATTATAGACCCTCTTGATTCTCTTCCAATATTCCAGGTTTTATTCAAGCTATGCAAACCATATTGGGATACTCAGAAGAGCAACTGCTTCTCAGAGTTTTGGGATCTAAAAGGAATTAACTGTTTTTAGAAATATGTAATTCCTGCTAAGTCTTGGGAATTCATTAGAAATCATTCTATATTTTGTGTTTTCAGGGATTTTTCCTGAAGTTCTGTGCTTGAGAATATCAGGTCTTATTTAAAATAATAAAATAAAATAAATTAAAATAAATGAATCAGATTTAAAACACTCATGAACCAGAATCACAGCATGTACAACATGAGTCTAACCATATAGATTGAGTTACATGCAGGCTTCAGAAATTTTGGCAGGTTAGCTCTTTTTAAGGTGGTTAAGGAGAAGATGCTTGCAACTTTATATTTTGTTTTCTGTAGCAATTTTTATTCAGCAAGAATTTACGTTATTGTTCTTAGTGAACACAGTTTTTTTTATTTTTAGAACTAAACTTCATAATAAGACTTTAGGTAACTTCTTTGACATTAATGTACCACAGCCAGCTGAAAATTTGCTTGTAACTCGTGCAGAATGAAATGAATTGATAATATTTGACTATAAAATATTCACCCAAGTTGATTAATTTTGGTGATAAGAGTTTGGGACAGCACAGTACTGGAGAAAAAAAAAAAAAAAAAGATTTATTTGAGGTTTTTAATTTCCATAGCCTAAGATGTAAGAAAATCACTATTATGCATAGTAGAAAAAATCACAATGTATTAAAGTTAGGCAGTGCATTACTGTGATTTTTAAAGGATATTTATCCATTACAACTTTGTCATCAAATATTGCCTGTGGCCTATGGTTATCGTCACTGTGCATTTACATTTCAATTGGAAAAAAAGCCACTTTCTTTTTGTCTTCTCTGATTAACATTTTGAAGCTCTGTAATTTTCTTGCTGCTCAGAGAAACAAAGCACCCAGGCTCACAGAGAAAACCCATTCAGCAAGATATAAATATTTGCTATTCAGAAAATCTCAATGAGGGTTTAGTTATTTTAAACTAAAAAAAGAAAATTACTAATAATGATTGGTTTCAGCTAATGAAATGCTTTTATGCAAATATGTGAACCCTAAATATGACCTGGAAACAAAGGACTGCTTAACAGTTACTATTAAGCAATACATTAGGAGATCAATTAAACAGAACTCTTTCTAATGAATAAGCTGTACAAGAGTTGCTATGGAAACCTGGAAGGAGAAAGCCCTAGAATGCTAATTTGCAATTTTAAGAACATAAACTATTAGAGATTTGCTAGTGACTGGCTGGAGAGTCATATACCAAAGTTAAAGAGAAAAAGTGTGTCACGGACACTCTCTCTCTCTCTCTCTCTCTCTCTCTCTCAAAAAAAAAAAAAAAAAAAGAGAGAGAAGGGAAAGAGCAGAGCCATGACATTCATAGCCAAGAACGACATATGAGAAAATTACAAATAGAATATTGTGTCTGAATGGGAAATTACAATTATATCATTCCAACATGGACCATCAGAGGGAGCCAGAAATTGCAGTTTCTCTATGGAAGGTCATTAATGATAGTCTAGGGACCACTCAGAGTGGATAGATATTTCCTCCTGAAAGAAGGGTCAGAGACACAGCTGTTGAAGAAGATCTATCAATATTCTTGGGTTCTTCAACATGCTTATGACATTTCTCCATTTTTTAAATATATATATTCTGGACAATCATAAGCTAATAGGTCCAGAAAATTGGTAGTAGCAAATGTTACCGGAAGTGTAAAAAAAAAAAAACAAACAACTCTGTTGCAACAGATTCGAGTTCCTCAATTTAACATTCTAGACTGTCCTTTCAGCAGAGGGCACTTCAGTTCTAAAAGTTTTATAGCTCATATGCTTCTCCATTTCTTCTTTTCCACCTAAATGAACAAAATCACTTGAAAGGTTGAGATGGGAGAACATAAGGGCCAAATAAATTCATTCAGAATATTGATTTTATTTATTTTTAAATATAAATTACTTTTATTTTAAAACATGAAGCAAAAAGTTGCCAAGTATCAGAGATAAAGGATTCTTTTTTATGAATTATCTCAGTTACTACTGTGTTCATTACTGTATGTGTTGAGTGAAAATTAAGATTATATTTCATTTCTTTGACTTCAGGATGTTATGACATTAATGTTTCTCTTAAGTCTGATCATGCACCAGAGAAAAGAGTCTAATTTTTCTCTTTGACCATAGTGGCAAGATAATAAAACTTTTCCAAGTTGTGATTTTGAACAACACATGTCTTTTGTGAGACATGTATTTTAAATGTTAAATCAGAAGCTCAGAATCTACTATTTCCAGTGTCGATTACATAATCTTTAAGATAATGTTTTTTATTATTCTGGCACAACTTGGAAATTTGGCTAATTTATTTGATAAAAAATCATTCTTATTTATTATTATTGATTTAATGGTGTCACTAATCTGAGTAATACATTTTGTTTCTATTTCAGCACAGTGTATCCGCATCTACCAAACTGCTCAAAGTCTTGCTTTGGAAAAAGTAGATAAACCATATAGGAAATTAGATTAGAAAATTCTACTTGTCAGGATCAATTTGTACCGTACTTTGTGATTCTGTGATTCTGTGATTCTCCACATATAAGTCATACCTGACGTTTAAGTGCAGCTTGACTCAGTAAATTATGTCCTCTCCATTCTGTATCTAAATTTAGCTCATATTTGCTGTACTTAAACTGCCTAATTGCACACAGAATGTCGTCAACTCTTAGATGATATTTCGTAGTTATGGCAAAGTGGTTGGTTTTTTTGCAGCAAAGCTGAAAGTGAAATATAAAAGAAATTTCAGATTTGGACTAAAAGAACATAGGTTATGCCTGCATTGAATTCCTAGAGGCAGAAGGAACCTGTGCTGGTGTCTACTTTGAGTGGATACAGAAGCATGGAAAAATTTGGTCTTAGCAAACTCTAGAACTCCAGAGATGAAATTCAGATCTTATCTGCCATTCCTACCTCACTTAAAAACCTAAATAATTGCTTTGTGAATGGGAAGGCCATGCCAGTTCTAACTGCAAAATTCCCACCTACCCATGTATTCACACAAAATGACTGCAGGGTCATTCAAATCGTGCCAATGTTGTCTTCTGCACAAGTAGCTAGAATTTATGGATGGTAGCAGTGCTAGAAGACAAAAGAGCACAAATCACAAATACTCTGCAAGCAATGATGTGGATCTTGCCCAGAGATGTTGTAGAGTCTCCCTGTTTGGAGATAATCAAAAGCCATCTGGACATGGTCCTGGGCAACCTTCTCTAGGTGGCCCTGATTGAGCAGGGAGGTTGGACCTTATGACTTCTAGAGGTCCCTTCCATCTTCAACCATTCTGTGATTCTCTGATTCTTTGATGTTGGTGCAGGCAAGAGAAGAAAGATTCTTATCCTCTTGCTATTATGACCCTGATTTGTTGCTGGAAAACTGAAATACAAATATATACATGTCTCAAACAGGCAGTTAGAACAATTATAGTGAATTAAAGAGCTGAGGATGAATTCAGCCTCTGCTTCATTTTTCTTCATTTTTCAGTACCAGCAGAAGGGAGACAAAACTATTGATCTATTTCACAAAGACTTTGTGAAATGTAGAAAGTTATTTGTTTTTTGAAGTTCAGAGAAACTTTTCTTAATCTATGAACCATTCCAAAAATTTTGTTGCTAGTCTTTGAGGTCAATGAGTGCATTTTTATTGTTCAAAGTTCTGTAGTATCTTTAAAAGTAGACTTCTTAAATAGTGTCTCTACCAGTTTAGGACTACAACCTAGGTAATATAATGGTACGATAGAGGTAATGATTGTACATGACTTCTTTATTTACTCTCTAGGATTTAGATTATTTGCTGTTAAATATTTGCTTTTTCAAATGATTACATCTATTTTGTTTGGAATCCAGGAGTATAGCATATACAAAATATCCCAGTCTTTAGAAAGACTGAGCTATGGGAAAGTTTCATATTGACCAAGGACTTCAGATTCATATTATATTCTCCTACAGTTTACTTTTCTTTAAGGTAATTCAAAGAAATAACATTAGGTTTCTATCTAAACAATGTTTGTCTACGATACTTAATTTAAAAATATATATAATGGAAAAGAAAAATATTGTTATCAGAATTTCTAAGGACTGGATGATTTATACAAAACTTTTTGGGGAGATATGTTATTCAGTAGATTATAATGGTTGCATTTATTCCTGTCTTTTCACATGTCTGAAGAAGATCACACAATACATAATCTCAGAGAAAGCAGTGTTTACAATGACATACATTTTCTTCCTGAACTCCTTTCATACTGCACTGACAATTTCTCCTTTCAACAGAATAGATTTCTTCATGTCTACAGCCACTGGAATTACTCTCCAATATTATGATAAATGTTATATTTATTGTAGTTGAGTGCATACTAGTACAGAAGTCCCTCTTCAGAGGTAGAAAGATAGTTTATCAGACAGTATATGGAAAAGATTCATAGACTGGCTTGTTTCAATTCAGTTTTTCCCAAATGTAGGAGGTTGAAATCTCAGCCATGTGAATCTGTAAAATTTGGCTAAATGTCCTAGTAAATTGCAGAGGAAACTTATGGTATGTTGGATAATCCTCAGTTTCTTTCTGAACAGAAATATGAAAGAGTTCCTCCTGTTTGTATCTTTATGGGGATTATCTACTGAGATTTCTGGGGACAATTCAACTTTATTTTATTTTTTTTTCATGAGGTGATGCAGAATGACCCATTGTGTTGAGTAGAAACAAGGAATGCAGATATGGATGCACATTTAGTATGAATACAAGATTTAAAAATAAAAGGCACAACAATAAATTGACGATCAAGCTGTACTGCTGGTAAAGTTTGGATGTTCTTTTAGCTACACCTGACGTAAACTCAGTTATAGTATAGAAAATAGCCATGCTGTAAGAGATGGCTTATGGCTGCCTGTGAAATGTTATTTCTTAACAATACTATGTTTGTCCAGTGATGCTGCTATGAAGACCTTGGAGAATGTGCCAAAAGATGTCACTAGATCTCAGTAGTGACAGGCAGGACTCAATAATATGTGAAAAAAATTCCCCCAAAACACGATTATGAGTTGCGTACTCCTATCTGTATAACTCAGGATAAAAATAGGGGCTGATCCTGTTCTCTTCCTTTTCAGAAGTATCACAAAGTGGGAGCAATCCCTGGCAGAGGCCTGGGACAGAAACCATAAACACCTCAGGGTCTGCACAGCACTTCAGTTCCTCACTGGATCCTCCCTCTGGGCTGAAAGAGACAACAGGGCACTGATCCAGAAGCAATCCCTGAATTCCCAGCACTGCGGAAGCAACCAGGAAAACCTGCTCTGTGCTCAGGCACCCTGAATCCACCCTGGCAATCTTTATGCACTTCCAAATGATTTCTAACCTCCAGCTCAGATATGGGATCTTGGCTTTCAAAGCAGTCACTTTTTCTTGAATTAGGAGTCTGCCTCTTTTACTGCTACTGCTTTGTAAAAACATACAGGAGTGAATGAAGCAGGGTCATTTGTGTTAATAATGCCAGCGATATGAAGCACAAAGAGTGGAGGGTGGAGAAAAGGCCACTGCTACTCACCTCAGCACCTCACTGAGGCACAGCTACTTGGTGGAAGCCACTGATGAAACCTGCAGAGGATCACAGCGGGAAGCTGTATGGAGGCAACTGAATTCAGTCATTAGAAGCGGTGTCAGTGTTAGAGCTGAGAAGGAATTTTTCAGTGTTTTTAAAAAATCATCAGGTCATCAAAACAGAAGCCTCTCTGCAAAAGAATTATTTAACAGATTTCTGAAGTAAAAATGAAAGGAAAAAACTTCCTTGATATTGAATAGTATTTTCTAAGCAATGTATATTACTACAATATAAAAAAGACCTTTTCTTTCAAAATGTAAAATGTGATTTTAAAATGGTTAGTGACTTTCAAATACTGATAAAAATTATTGATAAAAATAATAAAAAAAATCAAATTATTTATAATTTTTTATATATATAATCTATTGCTGGACAAACAAAATTCTTTGTTGGCATAATAACTTCTCTTTCATGGGTATTTCATTGACAGAGAACTTGGCCTCTAATTCTGTCCCTACATCATTATCAAAGGAAGAGCAACATTGACATGTTAGCGTGCAAATTTCTGAGGACTAATTTATTTTTGAAATTAAACAGGGATTTAGTTGTCTAAACAAAGTTACCTGACCCTGAACAATCTAGGCTCAGATCCTGATCAACCATTTGAATCATTACTTCTGGTATTTACCTCAAGGTTTTCTTTCCAGGTATTAATCAAACAATAATAATAAAAGAACCCCAAATATACCAGGAATTAAAGTCCTACAGAAAGAGTTGCAATGGCAATGAGCTAGGGACAGTGACTGCAGTAAACTCTCTTCTTTCCTAAATTTTTTTTTAAATTACCATGCCCCCACCTTCCCATCAACTATATGTGCTCAAAAGGAGTAATATGAATAGATCTTTAAGAACAGACCCATCATTAATACATGTCACTTTGCCTAGTAAGTGGCATGGCTCTTTTACTAGACCCAATCTGTCATAAATGAGTTGTTTTAGCCAGTTAGTTAGTTTTTGCTAGTTAACAACAGTTAGTTGCATATCTGTGGTGACCGTAGGGTGACATGTAAGGGTTAAAAAAAAAAAAAAAGATATATGCCAAGTAACAGAGAAAAGATTGATTAGTGATTCATAAAACAGAAAGAACATAGAAAAAAAAATGCTTTACTTTTTCTCCAAATATTTTAAAGCCACTAATGAAAGTTATACATTTCCTATTTACTGAAAATTATTCCTTCTGAGACCCAAGCTGTCAGTCAATCATGATTTCTGTTTAGCAGAGGCAGTACACTGCAGTAGGTGTATCATTATAGCTTGACATTTTTTTCCAAATGTGGAAATGTCATATTTAATGACACAACAAAGCCAGAAATGCTGAATGATTTGAAGTAAAAATGAAGCATTCAGTTGATTAATTAAAGGGTAGGCTAAATGTGTCTATATAAAATCACACCTTTTTATGGTACTGTCTCTGTATACTGCACACAGGCTTGTGTGTGTGTGCTTTGTCTGAGAGAATAAAATAATGAAAAGGGTATATTGTTTACTGTCATAGTAAACCCCAAGTTTTTTTTTTTTTTATGGTTCATTTCTCCTATTGGCTTTTTTGTTCCTGGCTTTAGCATCTCAGAGTGCCAACTCAGTAATCACTGTTGTTTTCAAACAGTGTCTTGGTGTCATTTAATTAAAAAACAGGCAATCTTTTTCCTCTCTTTGCCTCTTTTTATCTCAATTTATTTCTTTTCCATTGCAGCCTCCCATAAGGGAAAAAAGTAGGCAACATTCTTGATACCTGTAGAAGATGGAGAGAGCTTGCCAAGGAGATGCTGTGTGTGCTTGCTGGAATTTTTACTTGCTTTGGGAAGAAAGAATGTAACCTGACCAAGGATAAACACAATAATGATAACAGTTTTGCTGTAGCTGCTGGCACTAAGGTATTGATTCTGTACTTCCAGGACTGTTTGAAGTCACCTATGAGCATTCAGGAAGGAAAGAAACAACAGTTACTGACAGCTTTCACCAGGCGTAGAATGTGTGATGGCAAAGACATGAAGAAGTGGTTTTCCTGTGTTATTTGGGTGTCAGACAGTAACCTGACACAGGAGCCAGTAGAGCTGCCTTCATTTAATGTCCCTCGTATTTCATGAAATGTGATAAATAATTGAGGATCTGTGTTAGCCTAAAGAAAGATTAACCCTTTCCATGCACATATCCATTGTCTTTTTCATCCAAAACTGCAATAAATTTTAACTTCTGGTAAATGGATTACACCAGAAGAAGTTGTACAAACACTTCTAATGTCCTCTGAGAGGAAGTGATGTTCAAAAAGATGTTGACAAGGGTCTCTCCTAATGCTAAATTACAAGCAAGATAACTTTCTTGTCCGGAGTTCATCTTATTGAGAAGCTTAGGAGTTCTGAAGAGGATTAGGATACTTGACTTGTTTATGTTAATAAAGTTCTTTTTACTGCTTGTTGTATAAATTTTACTGTCAGGCATACACCTATAATTTTACATTTCTCAGAAAATGTTTTGTCAGGAGAGCTTGAGAATTTATTTATGAACTACTTTCTACAGAGGAGTTAAATCTAACTGATATGCCCTGCCTCTCAGGATGACATTAACTCTGTGACACTTCACAGCCTTTGTTAATCAAAATTGTTTTAGCTGACTTTTAGTTAAACAGACCCAAATACAGACTTCCTTGTCAGTACAAGCCCAGGGTACACAGATTTACACTTTCTTGTGTGGTAGCTGATTTGGAAACTTCGTGTGTTTAGAAATGTCATATCTTTAAATTTCTCCCTTACTTCTTCCAATGTATTACAATTATAGGTTGTCTCTCAGTCAGACTTGGAAACTTTTCTGCATATCTTTTAATTTCAAAACACAATTACTATAACAGAAAAGTTGCACTCAACTTGATTTTCATCATCTTCTTGTTCTATGCTATTTCTGAAATAGTAGCACTTAAAATAATAATAAATCTCTATGAAATATGAAAATGTAGGAGTTAATTTAAACTTGCTGCTCTGGAAGTGAAAGCTGGCTACTGTGGAAAATGTTTCATTACCTCCATGCTTTCCCAATTGTCAGTTTTCTGCTTCTCAACAGCATGTTCACCATTGTCCAGACACCTAAATTGCATTCTGACAACACTCACATCTCTGTTCTAATCCAGACAGCGTCCCCAGAGAGAATATCTTTTACTATGCAACCATATTTTAAAAAGAAAATCTTCTGTGTACTGCTTTGACATTTTATATTCCAATAAGTAAATTAAAATTAAATGGTTCCCAAAATTAAATGTCTCCATTTGTGCAATCGTATGTAAATACTCACTAACCAGAAAAGGAAAATCAATACAGTTCAAGACTAGGTTCTTCTCAGAGCTTGTTCCTGACTTCAATTGATGCTTTTATAGGAGAATAAACTAGGAAAGAGACAATTAAATACTCTGTTGTTACTCCCTTGCATTTACAGATTGTCAAGAAAAATAATTTCATTCATCCCATCAACATTCATGTATTTTTCGAAGCTAGACTTGGTCTGACTTTTAAATCTTCATTCCAATATTCACAGTTTGTTCCAAATTGTATTCAGCCTATGTTCTTGGACTACATAACCTATATCTGTAAGCATTAAAGCTTACAAATTAGTTTATGGCCATTCAGAGTCAACACTACAGACACTAGATACACAAAATTAAAAGGTTACAAAATATGTTCATAGTACTAAGAGAGATTTTTTTTTTTTTTAATAAAAGTAAATAAATTGCTCAAAATATCATTACTAGTGGTCAGTCTGAGAGGGAAGGGAAAGAGGAACCTTCTACTTTTCTCCTCTGTGAGAAGCCAATTATGGGCTTTTAGATCCCACTGAGATCTCTCTTGTTATCTGTCATCTCACCTGCATTGCTTTTTGCTTCCCTTCAATCCAAATGTGCTGCAGTTCCAGCATTCAGGCTCTCCTCCCTTCAACTTTATTTGATGGGAGGTAGACTCATGAGCCTCCTAACTGGGGTCTCAGGTTGCTGTTTATGTGGTCTCCCTTACAAAGCCATAGGTAAGGAAAGAGGCATTCATTGTCTCTCAGATATATACAGTAGTGGAAAACGGCTATTTTACTCCATTGTGTAAATCAGCAAAATACGTTTTTTGCTCCTCCAAATTCAAACAAGGAGTAACAAACAAGATAGATACACATTTAAATAAGTGTAAAGAAATGAGAGTTGCTTCTTCCAGTGTAAACAAATGAGTTCTAATCAGAGAACAAACGCATGTTTCAGCAGTTCCTGCTCCTGCAGTGCCATGTGCTGCTGGCCTTTGCTCCTGCCAGCCCCATGTGCAGCTCGCTGTCCCGCAGGGCCCTGTAGACTTTCCCCAGCCTGGACAACTGCCCAGGGTTCTGCCTTCCCAGGAGCAGGGCTTCATGTTTCTCTGGGCTGAACAGCACAAGGACTATTCCCCAGCCTGCCCAGGTCCCTCTGGTTAGCTACCCTGCTCTCAAGGGCATTGACTAGTCCCCCCAGTTTGGGGAAGACCTGCCAGCCTGAGGAACAAGCACTCCCTTACCTTCTCCTAGTCATTCAGAAAGATGTTAAACAACACAAATCATGGTATAGACCCCCTGTGTGTTACAGTTTTTTAGACAGAGTACAACCCATTTACCTCAACTCCCTGAGACCAACCATCCAACCATTCAGGTTTTTGCCTGTCTATTTGGCCTTCCATCCAGATCCTTGCATCCTAACTTGTGTACAATATTGTGGAAAATAAGTGTCAAAAGCCTTGCTAAAATCGAGGTAAATGATATCCACTACTCTCTCCTTGTCCCAAAATCTAGTCATTTAATCAGAGGAAGTAATCAGTTTAGTTAGGCATGACTTAGGCTTGTTAAATTCATGGTAACTGTTCACAATCTCTTCCTTCTTCCCCACGTATCCAGAAATGTGTCTATGATGTTCCTCCTCCATGTGCCTTATACATAGTCAGCTCTTACATTAGGTGCTGAGCTCTGTCAAGACAGGTCTTTCATCCAGCATGACTGCATAAATTCAAAATTCTTCTCATAAAAGCAACAGTTGCACAGAGATTAATGGCAGCCTTTCAATGGGGCTACAGGTTCTCAGCACCTCTTAAAAACTGAGTTATAAGTAGCTTTTCTGTGTCCATACATGAATCCTCCAGACAAGCTGGGAACAAAGCCAAGATCTTTTCAAGACTCATATTCCCCAGCATAGGACAGTCATTTCTCTCTGCAGCATAATGCAAAACGGACTTGTGTGTTACAACTAGTTGCCAAAATGCTTGTGCTTCCAGATGGAACAAGGAGATGTGTGGAACCAAGGAATACATTCAGTGTCACAAATCAACCTAAAAATTATGTCAGTAAACTCAAATTGGAGGGCATCTCAGCTAATAAAAGACAAGTATAGCCAGAGCTAGCTCCCTTGACAGGTTAATTAGCCAAGAGCCGTATATGCTGAATAGGCTGCATGAAGACTCTCTTGTGTATTCTCTGTCTCCTACATGTCAGAACTGATATTGTCTGGACCATGATCTGCTAGCAGTCACAGGACACCAGTTCTCCTCACCACCGGCCAGGCACCAAAAGCTTATATTTGCTGTTGCCAGTATGACAGCCAGAAGTATATTTTTGGCTTTCTTCCATAATGTCAGCCATGAAGTTTTGATACCAGCTACCACTTACAGCTGAAAGAGCAGTTATGAGATATTTATTAAGAATGCATTGCTGACATCTCTCATTCCTTTTACAGTGAACATTATGTTATGTGGCATTTCCTGAGAGCATCAGCTGCTAAATGCAGACAAAAAAATCTCAGTTTTCACTTCAGAGAAATATTTTAGCATTTAGAATGATGAAGAAATTAGAACATGACCTGTAAAAGGAGACATTCTGTGAAATGTCATTCAAAATTTAAATTTCAGCCATATGGAAACCTTCCAAACAACTATATAAAGTAATTCCCCAAGCTGACAGACTCTAGAAGCATGTTAGATTAAAAAACAAATGGTAGGATGTCGAGAATATTGATTTTATTAGAGACAATACAGTTACCAGCCATAAATATAAATCCTTGTTCTACAGAGAACAAGCTTTGCACTAGCTGAAAGGAGTAAGGAAGAAACACTTTATGAGCTTATTGACATACTTTTCCTGTGCTAAGGATTTCTTTCAAAAATGTGTGAAGCACCTGCTACTAAATTGTATCAAAGACCTCAGTTTACATTATTAAATTAACATCCACAGTGGCAATTCTTAATTCCTGTAATGATCTCATATTCACTGAGCATTGATGTGCCAAATAGTATTGGCATCTCTCAAACGCTATGTCAGTCAGTATCACAGAAGTAGACAGAAACTGTATAAAACAAAGTCACTTTAATACTCTGTTATTAGAGTCGCAAAGTAATTCATTACTAAACGCTCTAAAGGTAGAATCGCTGAAGCAGGAACATGTCTGTACAGCAAAAATAGGGCTGCATGCTAGCTGTCAATACTGTGTGCAGAGAACAGAGCAAGAAAGGCAGCACAAGAAGAAGAAAGCTGTTTATTGTAACACTGAATCAGGCAGGCTGGGTGAGACAGGGTCTGGAAAGACAGGAGGCAAAATAGGACACAGCAAGTAGATAGGATGGTGGAATTGCTGGCTGATAAGCATCTGACAGTTATTTAATATTTCAAAACAGATCTGAGAACGAAAGCAGTTAAAACAAAAGTGGTTAGAAAGCAAGTAAACTGAAACTACTAGAAACTGCACATTGTGATGACTTCTAAAAGGGACAATTAAAATGTATATAGTGGCCCTATGCTATAAACTGGCCATGCTGTAAAACACAACAGAAAATTGTACAGATTACAGAGTGATACTATATCCTGAAAAACAGAACCATAGACAAATCCTCTCTGATTTAACTGACCTGTGTTTTTCTGGTATTTTTTTTCATTGTTTGGTTGTTTTGTGGTTTTTGTTTGATTGTTTGCTTGGTTGGTTGATTGGTTGGTTGGTTGGCTGCTTGTTTTGCTTGTTTGTTTGTTTATACACAGTCTTTTGAAGCAAGTGTACTTTTAATTCTGTAAATGCCTGGGTTCTATACTGAAATAGTCCATATCAACAGCAAAGTCAATTACTTTGGTAAATGTAGGACAAACTTATTCACAATGTTTTGCACAACTGCCTTTAAGTAGGCAAGATGAGGGAGGAAAATCAAGATGCTATGACAACCACCAAGAGAAAAATCAAAGTATAACTATTTTATGAAAAAATTTCATATTCAGAATTTTTTTATGTAGCAACTCTCAAATTAATTTTTAAAGTCACTCAAGTCCCTCTCCTTTCTCTCTCAGGCTAAGATTTCAATTCCTACAATTGCACTTGCAAGTTTATTGTATGAATTTTAAAGTAAGAAATGCATATTTTTTTTCCAGCTCAGGTTTCTGACTTTTCTGCTACAGTAGCTATAGATTTATATCTTTTTTTTTTTTTTTTTCCCCTAGGCAGAATATTCTTTTATTTTTTTTTATTTATTTATTTAAACAAAATGGATTACATTTTTCCATGAATCCCCCAACATTCTTTGGAAACTTTCATCTACAAGTAGTAGCAATCTATTTATTGATTTATATTGATTTTACCAATTCTTACAATAAACTTTTCTGATTCATGCTTCATTTCTCAGAAGATTTCCAACTTTCAGCAACTCTCTTTGTGCATGAAAAGCCTATTGATGGCTTTGTGTTTGCATGAAAATGAACAATTTACATATTTATTGCTTGTGATTTGTGCACTAGCTGAACCATCAGCAATGTTCATAGAATGCTATGTGAGCTGGAAGGGGAGCGATTCATGTGGCTGTGAATGGGACCAAAAGGGCAAGGAACAAGTACATGTATAAAGAGATTAGAAACTGAATATTGTTCTGAAGAGGAAAGAATGAGCATGTATGTAGAAAGACTATCAGGAAAACAGTGTATTGCAAAGGCTATCTATCATATTTCTGAGGTGTTTATCACAATGTCAGTTAACTACCATATATATCAGATCATTTATCTCCCTGGATTTCATCTCTTCATGATTCTACATTTTGTCTTAATCTAGAGTTCCTGAATAGAACAGAAGCTGTTTAATTTGCAAAGATATTTATAATATTGACATCTTTTTATCAGCAAACAGTTTTACCTGCGTTTGTTATAAAGGATACACAATTGTTATAAAAATGTTATAAAGGATACACAATTCCAAACAAACAGACATAAGTATCAATAACATGATATTCTCACTTGTGTCGGCATATTTGCATAAGTAACATATTTACTCTGATGGAAAGTAGTCACAAGTAGAGATTATATGCTTTTATAGAATTCAATCCACAGATGCAGTAGGCCTTCAGTTTTTTGTACTCTTCAAATCATAGAAGCATAGAATCATAAAATTATCAAATTATAGAATTGTTTGGATTGGAAGCAACCTTAAAGATCACCTAGTTCCAACCCACCTGCCATGGGCAGGGACACCTCCCACTAGACCAGGTTGCCCAAAGCCTCATCCAACCTAGCCTTGAACACTTCCAGGGATGGGGCATCCACAACTTCTCTGGGCAACATGTTCCTGTGCCTCTCCACACTTATAGTACCCTCTTTTAGTTTAAAGCCATTACTACTTGTCCTATCACTACAATCACTGAATGTAGAAAATGATAATATGGAACAGTCCATTAAATGAACTTCTGTACATGATCTAGAGTAATTGCATCTACCCTTGATGCATAACATAGTAGAGTAAAATGTGATATACTACTATTGTTTTGAGTGGAGGGTGTAAGAGGATGTGACAATATTAATTTTGACTGTTGGCATTTTATTTTTGCTATGTATCTTGTTTGTAAGATAGAATCATAGAATCATAGAATCATAGAATATCCCGAGTTGGAAGGGACCCATAAGGATCATCGAGTCCAACTCCTGGCACTGCACAGGTCTACCCAAAATTTTAGACCATGTGACTAAGTGCACAGTCCAAACGCCTCTTAAATTCAGACAGGCTTGGTGCAGTGACTACTTCACTGGGGAGCCTGTTCCAGTGTGCAACCACCCTCTCAGTGAAGAACCTCTTCCTAATGTCCAACCTAAACCTCCCCTGCCTCAGCTTGACACCATTGCTGCGGGTTCTACCACTGGTGATTAAGGAGAATAGGTCGGCGCCTGGCCCTCCACTCCCCCTCGCAAGGAAGTTGTAGACTGCGATGAGGTCTCCCCTCAGCCTCCTCTTCTCCAGGCTGAACAGGCCAAGTGACCTCAGCCGCTCCTCATACGTCTTCCCCTCTAGGCCCTTCACCATCTTCGTCGCCCTCCTCTGGACACTCTCCAGCAGTTTTACATCCTTTTTGTACTGTGGTGCCCAGAACTGCACACAGTACTCAAGGTGAGGCCGCACCAGCGCAGAGTAGAGCAGGACAATCTCTTCCCTCGACCGGCTAGCAATGCCGTGCTTGATGCACCCCAGGATACGGTTGGCCCTCCTGGCTGCCAGGGCACACTGCTGGTTATCCATAGATGGTTATCCATAGGCATGGATTGTTTTCTGTAGTAGAATTCTTTCATTTCCTCTAAAGCATTTGCACTAATAAAGCACTTGGAGTCAGAAGACTGGACTAGGTAGACTTCAGATCTTATAGAACCACAGAATGGTTGAGGTTGACAGGGACCTCTGGAGATCACCTAGTCCAACCCCCCTGCCAAGCAGGGTCACCTAGAGCATGTTGCACAGGATGGCATCCAGGTGGGTTTTGAATATCTCCAGAGAAGGAGACTCCACAGCCTCTCTGGGCAACCTGTGCCAGTGCTCTGTCACCCTCACAGTAAAGAAGTGCCCCCTCATATTCAGCTGGAACTTCCTGTGCCCGTTGCCTCTTATCCTGTCGCTGGGCACCACCAAAAAGAGTCCAGCCCCATCCTCTTGACACCCTCCCTTCAGATATTTGTACACATTGATAAGATCCCCTCTCAGTCTTCTCTTCTTTGAGCTAAACAGGCCCAGCTCTCTCAGCCTCTCCTCATATGAGAGATGCTCCAGTCCCCTCATCATCTTTGCAGCCCTCCGCTGGACCCACTCCAGGAGCCCCATGTCCCTCCTGTACTGGGGAGCCCAGAACTGGACCCAGTACTCCAGGTGTGGCCTCACCAGGGCTGAGCAGAGGGGGAGGATCTCCTCCCTCGACCTGCTGGCAACACTCCTCCTAATGCACCTCAGGATCCCATTGGCCTTCTGGGCCACAAGGGCACACTGCTGGCTCATGGTTTATCTGCTGTCCACCAGGACTCCCAGGTCCCTCTCCACAGGACTGCTTTCCAGCAGGTCAGCCCCCATCCTGTACTGGTGCATGGGGTTATTCCTCCCTAGATGCAGGAACCTGCACTTGCCTTTGTTGAACTTCATGAGGTTCCTCACTGCTGAACTCTCCAGCTTGTCCAGGCCCTCTGAATGGCAGCACAGCCCTCTGGGGTATCAGCCACTCCGCCCATTTTTGTGTCATCCGCATATGTCATGGTTTGCAACAAAAAGAAATTTTCAATAGTAAAATTGATACAGTAAATAGTAAAACACTATAAAATAGCAGATAGTAAAACACTGTAAAATTATTGAAAAGAACATTTTCATATAGAGTGCAATTACATAGTGCAAATTATTTCTGCTAGATGTTGTAGATTAGAAAATTTGTGGAGTCGTTTTTCTTACCCATCCAAAAGAGAGCTGTTATGCTGATTTTCCTATGTCTTAACGATTGGGATAATTTTGTAAAGGTTTTTAATTCTGTCTTTTCTGCCCTTCTATTTTCACTGCAAACATTCTTGTGACACCAAAGATAATTGCAGGTGTGCCACTCATTTCAGTGAAAAGGGACTGAACTTTCTTCTGAACCCAAACAAACAGAGCTAATTTAAAAGCAAACCATTCATGCAATGATCCAAGTGTCATACCCAGGGCGAAGAGTAAAGAAGTGGGAATTTCATCAGGATAACAATGCAAGTCATCCAGTGTCGAGGTAGAAGATGGTAGCAGCCTATACCTCTGTCTCTGCATGAAGCCTTCTTAAACTTCCTCGACTGCCAGTGCACACGTGGACCATAAGCACTTACACGTATGAAACTCATTTGTCCTGTATATTACACATAATGCAATCAACATATCATAAGTGTTATCACCCTGTGTGATAACTGTATTATATATTTACTGATTCCTACTCCTCTCTTACAGGAGGGATGTGTTTCAGATAACTCTCCTTTGTACCATGTGTAGAAGTGACAAAGTGAGTACATAGTGTACACAGTGGATTCTTATTGAAAATTCATTCATTCTACCAGATTGATAATGATTGTATTTTATCAGTTGGCACAAAAGACTTCTATTTAAAAAGTGTATTAGCTTACTGGGCACTCATTTATAAAAATTGCATTGTTAGTCGTCCTGCTGGTGACTTCACTGTGACAGACTCCTTTGAAGTGCAGACTTTCTTTTAGAATGTTTGCACTTTTAAACGGCCATATCACCAAACTCTGCTTACATTTTGCTTCACGTATCTCCTGGGGTCGGTAGTCATAGTGGTAAATATTGGCACTAAGAAGCTGGCAGGCTCCAGATGTATGTGTGTGTGTGTGTGCATGTTTGAGGGGGTGAGGAGGGTGGTAATGTTTGATAGTTTTTTACTATCTGCTTTTTGTTTAGGGCTAAATTCTGCTATCTCTACTGCCATGGATTAGTGGTCTATAACTTTAGCAGCACTGTAAAATTATTGAAAAACTTCTTACACAGAGATACTACTCATCCAGAGTAAATGTAGCAGGTTGCAAGTTTGTCTCAGACAGATGCTTTTGTTCTAGAAAATTTTTCAGCCTTGCTATGAAATATCAGAAGTATGTCATTTATATTGGCTAAATTCTTCATCTTTGTTTAGGATGCCAGAGATGTGGCAATCTATGTCAGCTATTTACCTGGCTCTCATTAACAGTGTCTGAACATCTTTCAGGCATTTCTGGAAAGTATTATTAAACTGCCTTCAGAAATGGGAAGTTTGGGTAGCAGGAAGATAATCACTACATTTTTAAACATCTGGGATATGTCTGCTTCAGGCAATGGGCCACAGCGCAGAGATCCTAAAGTAGAGAAACACAAAAAAAGTAGTTTCACAGGAATAGGGCAGTGTTCTCTTTCCAGATCTGGAAACAAAAGCATGGGAACATTCACCTGGAACCACGTTCATGTTGTGCCTGAGCAAACATCCTTGAAGGAGAGGAGTTATTGCCTTGAATGGAGCATTTCATGAGCATGCCTTTGTTGCTTCTAGGCATGATATGCTCTGGCGCAGCTAAGTCAGATGTCTCTGAGTCAAACTCTCCAGTGTGTGAGTTAGAGCTAGAGTTAGCTTAAGGAAATTTTGCATGCAGTGTATAGATTCAGACCTTCGAACCTTAAAGATACAAATAGACACTATCTGCATGTTTACAATTGCATACTTCACATATCTGTATACATTTGAAAATCTGGTCTTATGTCACTTGCAAAAGGTCAAATAAGAGGTATAATAGAAACATAAACTCAAGTCTCTTAAGTCTACTTATTAGGATGCCAAATACCACTATGTTTGTGGACATAATATATCAATGAAGTGATATTCAGATATTAGATGGGCAAAACTGAGGATATTTTGATTCATTTTCTGGGGTATCATCTAATTCTGGAGAGGCATATCATTATATTGTCACCCAGTACTGTGCTATTTGGATCCTCTTCTAATCAGTTATAAGAAAGCTAATTACTTAATACAATTTTTTTATGGGAAGCAGTGATACATAAGGCTATGTAAAATACCTCTACATTCTGATTCACTTGACATTATTTTATGATCTTCGCTTTAGCAGAATATTTTTCTCCGGTCCTAGCTATGCCCTATATTATTTGCGTCATACATTTATAATTTACAAAGGCAAAGTGGTGGACGTTTTTAAGAAAACAAAATCACAAAATTTTCCAAAGGAAAAATGGAAGTGAAATTGAAGCAGATAGACAAAAATCTGAAAAGACATTATAAGGAAACAAAAATTACAGGGACATTGGAATGCAACACTGCTTTCAAAAGTTCTCTAAGAAGACAGAATAAAATGATAAGAATAAGAGCAAGTGTGGCAGAAAAAAAACACTAATATGCTAAAACTATATTATCAGTGGATGCTTTATAATTTCTTGAACTGTTCATTTTGTTCATCCACTGTATACTGCATGTCTGTGTAACGTGTTGGGTTCTTTTAGATATGCTCAGTAATACATACATATTCTGTCTCCTCTTTGGCTGCTGTTTCTCAGTGATCTCTTCACATTATTTTCATTTCTGTTTATTTGTCTTCCCTTCTATAACTGGGAGGCACATATTTTAATGATGTCATTTCACCCAGCCATACAGAGGTCAGTGTGTCTGTTTTTGTTTTTCAAGACCTCTGTTCAGATAGACAATACTATTTCAGTATACTATAGTCTATATAATATAAATCTATCACTATAACTCTTTATTTAGACAGGGTATTTTCCACAAAGCTATTTTCTACATTTTGCAGGCTTAATCTGTAATTTTTGATTTATTACAGCTTCTTCATTCCTCACTAACCAACTATTTATACCAAGTTTCATATATGCATTGCATGAATACAACACAAAATTAGTAAGAAAATTAAGATTTACATGCATTTATATTTTCTATAGACAGCTGATTCATATTTTTTTCCCCTTGAGTTAGGTGAAACAACTGAGATTTAAAAGATATTTAATCTCCAAACATGTCATTAAGGTTCTTCCCTATCCAAACAGATCTTTATTTATTGCAGCACTGTAACAAGCCATAAATGATGAAAAGAAGATGTACCTTCCAATTGTCACTCTGCAAACACACCTCTGCTAAAGTATAAACAATTTAATAGCACTTGGTTTATTCATCTCTATTAAGTAGAGCTACATTAGGCTTGTAACCTATCTATGGACCTTTGCAGACAACTGGGTTTTGCTCATGTGATAGAGATGAGTAGAGAGTGTGACAAGATCCAAACAGGTTTTGAGGATAGAGAAGGCAGGTGGAGGAAAATAACAGGACTTCAACCTGAAAGCAGAAAAGCTTCTGAGAGTGCCTTAGCTCAGGCAGAGGCAACCACATTAAAGATTCAGTGGGGATATGTACAGACAGTAAAGTAGCAACAGCTGCCTGCAAAAGCCCAAGCCAAGCTCTGAACAGCTCAGACACTGACTCTAGAAATACAGGTCCCAAAGCATTAAGGGAGAAAACTAATTGAAGGTGCTCATAAATAATAAAATAATACCTTTGTATTTTGTACTTTAAAATAATACCTTTGTACTTTGCCTTATCTTTCAAGTTTCATGGATATTGAAGTGGCTAGGGTATTTACAAATGTCGGAAACAAATGAAGCAAAGACGCCCCCAGACAAGTACAAATCCATCCCATATATCTTGATAAACTATCAACAAAAAATGGAGATAGTCTTGTCCTATATTTTCATTACTTTGTACACCTAACATCATTCGTCAACTAAATAATTTGAGCATGAAAAGTCAAATCAATAAATGAGTGATCTCAGCTTTTTAGATTCACATTCTTATATTACATCATCTATAAAACCTCTCTTAGTACAGCTTGTAGCACAGATGTCTGAATCTGAAGAAATTGGGGAGAATATCTGTTGAAGTGATAAACAGCTATTGGTTCATATATCTGCATTAAGTGATCTTGATAAGTAAGCTTTCCAAATGGACTAGTACAATCATTCAGCACCACAGAGTGAGTGCATTACCTCATCAAATCTTTTGGCTTGTCACAATATCATGTTAACTTAGATTCAAGACCATTCTGCATTCCATGTCTGATTTTCCTTGCATGCCCCCTCCACTCCTGTTTCTTAAAAAGAAATATATAGCTCCATGGAAACAAAAGTCAAGGTCAATCTGATTTCACAGCTGCATTTATATATATATATGTATATAATAAAATAAAATTATTGTAGGGGTTTATATTCTGCTTAGCCCAAAGAAAGAAGAAACAGTGCACAAAATTCAGAAAAAATAGAGCTGCAGTAATTTAGTAGTGTAAAAGGAAATAACACATGTATTCTAGATTTTCACTATAGCTTTCAGCACTGCATTATAACACAATATAAACCTAAAGCCACAGAAACAGAAGTCTTATCTCGGTAATACCTGATATACATATCTAGTCTATTTTGGAGCTTAAAAGCTCATCTGTTTAGTAGATGGCTATGTGCTTGCAAGGAGAATTCTGTGACAAGGTTTAATTGTTATGTGGTTAAATTCAAACTACAATGGACAAAGAAGATGAGCACCATCAGAGTATTCAACATATTTTTGTTTGAAATTCATATAGAAAATGCTTTCAGAAGCTGTTATAAGTGACACTGAAAACCAGTGTGATAGTATGTAGTGAGGTGCACATAGCACCTCCAGAAATTAAGCACGCTAACCTGCCCTGTGAACAAGCAGAAGCCTGTCTGGACAAAAGATAAAAGTGGTAAACTGCCTTATAAATAACAGACCTAACATTCCTCATCTCATGAAGCTTGCAAATCACCACTGTAAAATTAGAATAATTTAGTGAGCATATCATGCTCCTTATTTATTTATTTATTTATTTATTTATTTATTTATTTATTTATTTATTTATTTATTTTTCTGTTTCTGAGACAGGGCTAAATAGAAGGAGCCCATTTCTGTGAACTACATTAAACTCTAAATATTCTATATTTATGTCTGAATTTTGTGTATAGTTGACATCTGGAAAAGCCAGGAAGAAATGCAGGTGTCTTTCAGAGCCTATAGAGAAGGCCTATAGCTGTTACAATATTGCCAACACATCCTAATAAAATACAGTACCCTGACTCACATAGAAACTATGTGTAAAACTGGATGATAAGGAATGGATTTATTTGGCAAGGAACAGAGGAGCAAAGTCACTGGAACATCCTGTTTGTGATATTTTTTATATATAGTCGGTATGTACTGTTTGTCTGGACTTTAAGGTAACACACATTTTTTATAGTGATCACTCTCTTGTAATGCAAATAATATGTTCCTGAGCCTTTCAATAGTCTGCTGATCATTGTTATTTCAATCTTGTAAAAAAGAAAAAAAAAGATAATAAGAGATAAGGTGCTTTTGAAGAAGGTGTGATTACATTATTTAAAAATTATACATTTTATAAGATAAGGTTTAAACACATGTCAGGAGAAGTCAACATTGCATTATGAATGGTAGTGATTACGTTATCTGTAAACTTTGAAGCTTTACGCACTGATCTGAACAATTGACTCCGTTGTTTTGTCATTACCATCAGCATTCCCCTTTCAGAGCTGCTGAATTGACTGCTGTTTGCACAGCTAGAAGCAAGGAAAGTTTGTTTTCCCACTAATATTTCATTGACTGTTTAGCCTGAGTTGATACTGACTTTTCACCTTCTTGTCTGCTGGAATTTTTATTTTATTTTTTTTCCTGGATTGTAAAATTGACAAGTTAATCAACTTCTTCACCTGAATGATTGAGATGTTAATCTGACAA
>VXAA01003336.1:20189-34096 GCA_013399115.1 Anseranas semipalmata | reverse complement strand
AAAAAAAAAAAATGCCTAAAGCATCAAGATCATCTCCTAAAATAACTGTTACCTATGGTTTATAGACACTGGTAGTACTTCAATCTCATTTCTTTATTCTATTATGTTGGATTGCAGCACATGGTAAATATTTGGCTATCAGATCAATGTCTAGTAGCTAAAATACAAGAAGAAATATTTATTTTTTTAATTGATATATGGATTTTGCCTGAAAATGATAAGCATTTTTATTATTTATTCTACAAGCTGCATTATTTCAAAGGTTTTGCTACCAAAATGCTTGCTTAGAATAAAAACTGCATTTTATTCTCTTATGTGTCAGATTAAGTATATTAGAAAGAACAAGAAAAAAATTTTTCCTTCTTACCCTGCCAGCCCTTCACCCAGCCCTGCTTCTGTTCAATGAATAGAAAGAAAAGTCAGTCTTCCACTGTTCAATCCCATTTCAAACTGAAGTGAAGAGAAAGAGATGAGGAGGAGAGGTGGGAAATTCTTTGACTAAATGGAGCTGAGCCAACAGCATGGTATTTTATTTCTCAGAGAAAGCAAGGAGCAAGGAAAGGTTTTTGCCACCTGTTCCTTCCAAAGAAGTCAAGCCTCAGACTTACTTTGTGCACTCTGATTTTCAGTATATGTTTAGTTGACTCTATTTTTTTGTGTGTGTTGTCTTCTCAAGTTTTAAATTGTTACTATGTATTCTTTAAATATATATATATATATATTTTTTTTTTTTTTTTCCAGAGGTATCTAAATATATCACTATTTAACTACAGATTTTACATTCTGAGTGCTTATTTCCCAACACTTTGCCTAGATTTAATTCTTACGAGTAAAGACTATTGAGGGGGGGTGGAGGGGGGGGGTATCTAATTACACCTTGATGTTGATGAAAGTTCCTTTATAAAAATCCATGGATCCACTGTAGACATTGTCAGAAAAATACAGCTTGCTTGCTTTTCCATAAAGAGAACCCTGAGACTTAATAAGCCAAGGAAGGCCCTCCAATGAAATCCACTACCCTGTTATTTTGTTGTCCATAGGATTTAATAATCGGGCACAATGCATTGTTCACTTGAAGTATAACAGGGTCTTTCTTGCTGCTGAAAACTAAACAGTAAAACAAAATAGACTTTACTTTTTTTTTGCCACAGTACCAGTTCAAAGATTTCCTTTCAAGAACAATGAATTCATATGGTACAGCAAAACACAAATTCAAGCTCATCAAATAAACAAACGGCATTAAAATAATTTCAATATTTTGATGTAAATGAAATCCTTCTGAATGGACTAAAAAGAAAGAAAGAAAGAATGTCATCAAAGTTCTGACATTACCAGTATGCTACTGCTGCTGCCAGCGTTGCAGTCAAGAGCTTCTGGGGATAGATTATTTACACTTCCAAGAAAATTAAGTGAATTAACTTTTTTTTGCCCTAAAAGGCAAAAGAATGGTATAACTCTATTCAAAAAATATATGTAAAAAAAAGTCCAGTTTTTCTGTAACCAAGCATATTTTCAAGTATTTTTCTGTAATTTTTTAAGAGTGGTATTCAGTTTACTCATAAAAAGACATAACTTTTCTTCAAAAGAATAAGAAAAGCACAAGCTGAAAACCAATAACAGGCCATTAACCTGATCCAACATTAAGCTTAACATATATTTTCAGGTATGAGCCATTCCAGGGAGTTCAGGATTACTGGCAAGTTTTATTTTAAGAAAGTGGTTGTCTCTGTGGGAATAGCACCTACCTTTGTTGTTACTGTATTTGATTTGTCCTATTTTTCTTTGTTAGGAAATTCATAATTAGACATACCAAAAGGAAAATATGTATGTAGGCAGATTTGATATTCCATGTAACCTGCATGGCAAAATGTGGGATTTATGGAGAAGGGCCCTGAACTTAGTAAACCAGAGGTTCTGCCAGCTTTAGACTCGTGGTATTCTGCCAACAAGTATTAGAAGGATGATTTTTCAGAATGAAAACAAAGAGATAAGGTTTTCTTGGTTGGGCTGGAAGTCTTGGTATACTGTAGAGTCCAGTTGAAATATAGCAATTTATTGCAGGGACTGTTTTCCTCAAAACTAAATGTCACGTGATTTGATGACAAGGACCATTTGGAAAGAGCAAAAGGCAGCCATGGATGCTGATCTGAATTGATTAATACAGCTATGGAACAATGTGTCCTTTTTTCTTCCTTGCTTTCATTTTTCTCTCCAGCAGCTTCAAGAAATCCCATTCCTTAAGTACATGGGAACTGTGGGTTATGGGAGCTGCTACATTGTCTGCCCGTGGTTATAGTTACAGAAAGTTGTAAGATTGTTTATGAAAAAGTAGCTTGCCAGAGTAATTCAAGTATTATTATATTATATAAATCTTATTTCTATCAGATAGTGTTACCACATATAGATTTTTTTCCCCTCCAAATCCAGTAAATATCACCAAAGGATTGCTTTCCAGCCTATGAATTGACTTTCCAATATACAGCACCAGAACATCTTGAATGTATTGGAAATATCCACTTGCAATAAGTACAAATATGTCTGCTGCTTACTCTACCCATCTACGTAGTGGTTAGCAGAGCAGATGTCTATTGCTTCAGTGAAAGGAGGAGAGTTTCTTCTGGACCCAAGAGAAATTGAATAATAAGTTCTGTAGGAACTAGAAGAAAGTTCTTTTTAGACATTGCTTAAACTGCAGTAGGCTGTGCAGGTACACAGAATCAGAGGGCTAGGGCTACAATGTCTCTTTTATCACCACTGCTGTTTCCAAGTTTGTAAAATTGATAATTCAACTCAAAGAATCCATCCGGAAATGTTAGTGAGACAGAGAGTCACACTAACACTATGATAACATCAGGATCCAGTAGCGTTTTTATCAAGAAGTACCTACATGGCAAGTTCTAAGAACCTACACATAAGTTTATGTACTAAGCTACTTTGGTACACAAATGTTACACTGAGAGCAGTTATTGCTAAGCTGTTCTGCCAGAAGATTTAACATGCTCTAGAAATAGTAAGTGCCTTTAAACAGAGAGAGAACCAGCATAGAGAGATTGTGGACCAAAGCATATACTTTCATGTTCACATAAAAGTGGTGTAGATTCTACACTATACATGATTCTATATTATTTTTATCACATGATCAGAAATAACTGTATTTTCTGAATTATACTTTATAGGAATTTTGTTAAATTTGAAGCTTATGTCTGGTGACTGTTGATGAACTAAACTTTATAATTTTGAAGCCCTAAATATCCTGTGTTACTATCTCAAAGTCTTTATTTTTATCTAATTTTGTCAAGAGCTGAATGTTACTTTGGGCTCAGTGTTGGGAACATCAAAGCATTAGATCAGATATGTCTTAGACTGCTAAATACAGCCTCCTGCATCTAGTCTTATCACCTGATCCCTTTCACACACGTATCCTTGTCTATGTCTTCATATAATTTCACGATCATTAGTCTTACTGGGAAGGCTGGTCAAGAACACCTCTCTTCTTGATAAAAACTTCCTTCTAATTTTTGTCGAAACTAATTCCTGGTCAGTTTGTGAACATCTTGTGCTAACTCTGGCATCTAGTTTAAGCAGTTCTTTTTCCTCCCTAATGTTTATTTTCCTGGTGTATTTATTTAGAGAAGTCAAATCTCTTTTCAGCCTTTGTTTTGTCAGGCCAGATAGCCAAGCTCTTTTGTTTTGGTTTTGTGTGCATATGTTTTAGCTTTTTTTGCTAATAGGAAGCCTTTGCATTTCACTAATCATTCTTGTTGGCCTTCATGTTATCCCGTCCAGATGGCATTATTTTCTGTTGAACCTGGATGAGAAGATTCAGTTCTCTGCAGGAGTCTTGCCCAAGAACTCTGTGGGCTCCGTGTTTTCATGTTTCTATTTATAGTCAATTTTGTCTTAGCCAGAACAGATATATTCTCTTGTAACAGAATAATATCAGTAGGACTTTCGCCTCCCCTATCCCATTCTAAAAGATTATCTTTTTTATTAGTTTACAAATGTTTTTTTCTTACATTTTATACTATTGAATTTCATTTCCTGTAAGATATTCCCACCTTTCCTCTAGTGGTGATACCTCCCTGTCATCTCTGTCATCAGCATGTGCCTATCTTTTGTGCAACTGCCATTAATGAAGACGTAAAGACAAGAGTCATCTGCAAATCATTCCTTGATTGAATTGAGGAATTCCACTAATGGTCTCCTGCATGTCCAGTAATACCTTTATCGACACAGATTGTCTCTTTTTTTTCACCGTAATTTGTCCTTTCTCCAATTCAGTTGCTAATTCCTGTACTAATCTTTCTCTTCTCCGCGTGAGCTCATAATTTCCTACACAACACAATGTCAAATAGTTATTGAAGTCCAGAGTAAAACAAATGTATTTCCTCTGCCTAGATTCATTTATCTTATCACATAAGTATACCTAGCAACTCTGGCACAATTATCATTCAGTAAATCACTTTCCATTTACTGATGAATCTTTAATTATTTTTCAATTCAGAATTTGTTTGATAAGTTTGGTATTATATTCCATGATTCAGTTTCTCCACTTGTGAAATGGCAATCATAAATACCCGACTTTCAGATATTAGAACAAAATGCATTGACACTGTTAGAATGCTTTGAGATCCTTAGTAGAAAATGGTCTGAAATACAAAGTGTTCTTATCATTTTTGTCATATGCTACATTCAAAGATGTATTTCTAACAGTTGTGTTATGTATAAATATCACTTCAACGGGAAGATCAAAGAATTTTTCTTTGAATGGATGCTTTCACTTATGAATGCTCTTTTTAAAATAAAATACTTTTCCTATTTGTCAAACTTTGTCACTCTTATAAGCTGTCAATCAAGATAAAATGAACTTAGGCTATCCTTGTGTTGTATGTAAGATAACAGGCTTTGATCAACATCATAAAAGTACATCAAATATTATCATCAACACCAGCCACTTCACACTCTTATCACTCTGATATTTGGTGTTTTCTGCCTAAATTGCAAAGGTTTAATTCTTTCTAGTTTTAAATCTAAATACACCTCTTCCTACATGTTTAGTATATGTGACCAAATGTTTGGTCATATATGTTTGTGTAGAAAAGAGCAAAGTAAATTTTATCTTTTCTTTATTAGTGAGATATTTTTAATTAGTCTGATATTCTTGGATGAAGTGAATGGAACTGACATAGATTTGTAGTCACATTCCATAATGGTGGTTTGATATTTCAAAAATTTCAAGTCATATCAGTAACTGTACTATATGCAATTATCATAGGATCATAGAATGGTTTGGGTTGGAAGGGACATTAAAGATCATTAAAGATCAGCTCTGTAGCATCAAGGAGGCTGAGGATGAGACAGACAGATGGATCCTAGCACAGTCTGCAGGGGACCCACAGCCCACAGCCAAACAGCTCGAAACTCCCTCACTGGCACTCACAGAAGGGAGGAGGGCCAATGACACAGCAGAGTGGAAGCTGGCAATGACAAGGACCAGCAGGAAGAAGAGTCTTCCCCATAAAAATTGAGGTGCCCTTGCAGAACGGCTTCACCCCTCTGCTGACTGAAAAGGAAAGACCCGTTGCAGGGCAGTGGAACTGACTAAGGCAGCCTGATCTGCTTCCCTCATAACAACCAGTGCAACTAAGAAAAGACGATGGGTGATAGTAGTGGGAGACCCTCTTCTGAGAGGTACAGAGGCACCCATCTGCTGACCTGATCCACTCCTGAGAGAAGCCTGCTGCTTACTGGGGGATTGTACCGGGGATGTCACCAAGAGGCTGCCAAGCCTCATAATGATTACTATCCACCGCTGTTCTTTCACATGGGCACAAGTGATGCAGCCAGGAGCATCAAGAGGGATGCTCCTGGGATGAGGATTATCAAGAGGGATTACAGAGCCCTGGGAGCAGTGGTAAAGGACTCAGGAGCACAGGTAGTTTTTTCATCAGTCCTCCCAGTCAAAGGGAAGGGGATTGAAAGGGCCAGTCGAATTAATTGGCAAATCAACAGATGGTTACAGGACTGGTGCCACAGACAGGGGTTCAGCTTTTACTTTCTAATATCTCTGTTTTAACTTTGTGTTTGTGTAGGTCAGGAAAACGTTTTTCTTTTGAGAATTAAATGGGGTTTTCTCGGTAGGATATTTGGATATGCAGTTCTACCAATCTAAAAAGATCCCTGTGGATGACACTTAACAAGAGCACTTGCAAAAGTGCTGTGCATTGGTGACTTACCCTAGCTGACCTACTCCTATCCTAGACATACAACTCCGCAAAGTACCTTTCATAGAGGGGCCCTTCTGATTGAAGGATTATTAGGAAACTTAAAATTACTCTTCTTTATTTTTTTTAAATAACTTTAGTGGTTTTGACTGAGTAGAACGGATTTATTTTCACTTTCATTCCACACTTCTTGCATATGCAGAAGTTTAGATTTATGAATGTTCCTGAGGTTTCTCTCTGCCTCCAAATGGCCTCCATACTCTTTTCCCCTAACTGCCCTCTAAGAAATGTCCATGTTATTTATTGCTTACTCTCACATAGCATTTATACTGCATATAAGTGATTCTAAAAATTATGAACATTTTAAGGAATCATTTTTAACAAATTCTACTTTTAGGTATGCTTTTCTTTCCCACATCACCTTTTGTAATTGTACATATAAGTATAGTGTGCTTAATGAACTTGGTTTTAAAAGCAATTAATACATTATATCCTACAGATAAAACTGGTGTGAATCAGCACTCATTCCTGTTTCAACACTATGCAAGAAATGATTTTTGTGGGATAACTGTTTCAAAATTAACTTTTGCCAATATCTGTTGTTCACCACCTTTTATTTCTCAGATACTAATGAATAAGATCAGTTACAAAGGGGAGAAAGTTGTTATGAAATCCAAACTTGAGAGTGTTTTGGCACTTTTGACAGTTGCTGCTGAAAAGTGTAAACCCAAATGGACTCCACTTCAGACACTAAAATGCACCAGACAAAACTATTATTTCATCCCCTGTGGGCCACTGTCTCTGTTCACTCTTACTTTTATGTCATCATGTTGGTTTGACACCTATAATAGGTTTAATAGGTTTTTCTCTGATGTTATTATTGGCTAATGATTCTGCTTTTCTCTGGGGATAGCAAAAAATGAGAAGTCACACTGTTCTCCTGTTTTATGTAACTCTACAGGGACAGCCTTAACCATAATACTCTATGGGGTATGTCATCTTAAATCAATAGATAGCAAGTTAGCCTTTAACATTTGGATTGCTTGCTTCATTTTTATAAATCAGGCTAGCAATTATAAGACTATCCCTGATGATCCAGTCGTTCAATATTTATCTTAATTTGTATATTTTACACTTTTAGTTTTTAAAGAGAACTAAAGGAAGGAGTGATTTATACAGCATTATCAATATCCTTTATGCAAGAATTTATATTTTGTGACAGAATAAACAATTGTTACATGATGATGATTCTGTAAGATCTTGTTTCATTGGATCAGCTGTCTGGATACCTTGGACACCTGACTCATAACATTAATCTTTAAGGCTCTGCCTTTCCAAAATCATAGACAGGAAGAGAAGAGTGGCAACACATTTTAAGTTTCTGAAATAGTCATACGAAAAAAGATAATTACTAAAAAATGAGTGGCTGCCAAAATTGCTGCTTTGAGTCAGCAGCAAAATGGACATGTCTTAAAAAGCTGTTCAGCAACTTTACATTTTGTGTTCATGTTCAACTAGAGATCAAGAGATAATAAATATAGTTAACTTCACATACTCTGAGGAAAACAAAAGCTATTCTAGACTTTACATTCATTTTCTCTTCATTCCAAATTTTTTTCACCTCTCTCCAAATAAACCCTCATTGTATTTGCATGTTTTTCCTTTAACAAACTCAGGGGGGGGAGGGAAAAAAAAAAAAAAAAAGATTATTATTGGAATTTTAGGAGATATATTTTGGGGCATATGTGGGGCTGCCTTGAAAAATTGAACTGAGATACTATGCTTACTTAATTCCCTTGGTTTTGCTCCTCAGCCAGAGTCCCAGCTGCTCTCTCAGGAGGATGCAAAGTTTCATTTAACTGTAAATTAAACAACTGAATATTGTCAGAGTTATTCTCTATTGTTAAAAATTAGATTATTATCTTCAGTTTGGGGATTTTAGTTACTCTAAATCAAGAATGACTCAATAACTCACGATTGTCAGAGAAAAAGAGAGCATTTCACTCTGTATGTTTGTATTACATTAAAAAGTAGCTGGAAAGGAAAAAATATGTTCCAGAAACTTTTTGGATCAATTTCTCAAAAGAGAAATGATTTTCTAAATATTTCTTTTTCCTGCAAATAAGATCTAGTTAATATTTAAAAGTAATAGAGGGCATTTGGTTAACCAGATATATTTCAATGACCTTTTCAGTACATAAGAATACAGGCATATATATGAATTTTCCATCAAAGCAGCAAGAACGCACCAGATAATTGGATCTGACCTTTCCAGTTCCTCATACTGGGGAAGTTTTAATGACTAGACATATAACGTATAACAGTACAAAGCCCACCAGAGTCAGCTTTTTGTGGATTTTAGATAATCAAAGTCCTTCTTCCATTCAATAGTTATACCTTTTCTTCCCAGTATTTCCAACCCACACTCCTGAACATGAACCAGATATCACTTTATGGCACAGACCACAATCATGGATTTCTTTCTTACTCTAGGTTTCTTCCTTCTCCTACCTGCCTCCTCCATCTAGATTTACTAGCACATTTTCTAGCCAGGAATGACCCAGCTGGTAGCTATAATTACTGTCCAAAAAATTGTATTTGCTATACACATGTGGAAGCTGTTCTTCAAGGTAAGACCACCACCATGGACAATGCTAATGGAATAAGAAGAAACAAGAGCAAATGGAAACAATGTTGAAACTCTGGAATCTAACAAGGTATAGAAACATCTATAGTGTCATTAATATATTATTCACTTGTCTGTACTAGAACTGTATCAGAAAACTACATACCTTGCATATGTCTCAAGAGCTTGAGATACCTGCAGCTAAAAGCCTGCCTCTGCCTATACATTATAGAAAGAAATAACCTTTAGCTTCTGTGAGACCAAGCATCACTACATTGAAGGCCCATTTAACATTCAGGCTACACTCCTTGATGAAAACTATTTGATCTCTTTTCTGTAGCTATTCTAAGCAGGATAAATCCTAAATGAAATCAGAGACAACATGGTATGTACTTTCTTTTGAAAGCCAAATCAACACTGACCCTGTAAATGGCTGATCTTGATATATTTGAGGAACAAATGAAAAGTTGTGAACTTGAGGAACACAGAATAGCAGATGCGATCAAACAAAAACTCTGTCATTTCTCCCTTAGACTTCCACACTTCTTGGCTGTCAGAGCCTGTAACACATTACAAAGCATTTCAGAAATTAAGAAAAGAAATACAACTGCAAACTGATTTGTGAAGACAACTTCAATTAAAAAATAAGAAAACAAAAACAAAACAAAAAAATCTCAGTGTCAAATATAAGTATAGGTGTGTTGGTTTTCTTTTTCTGATCCAGGGTTTCAATTCTTGTGTCTTTAGGGTAAAAGAAATGCCTGATCCTGTTTAATTTCCAATTTCTTTCACTCTCTGGAAGTGCCAGACAACACTTTGAATTAGGAAAGAGATGCTAAAGAAGATCCTCAGAAGTCTTAAGTGAACACCAGAATATTAAAACATCATTCTATTGCACAGCAATAATACCTGAGTTTGAGATGTTCCAGAAATAGATTTTCAAAAAGAAAAAAAAAAGGTAAAATGACAACTTTTTGCTGCCCCCAATTCCTTGATACTCCACAACAGATATTTAAGGTAAAATGCTGGACAGTAAAGAAACAGCAAGTGGGCTGCCAGATCATTTTGTTCTCCCTTTTGCAATGGACCTTTGATATTTTTATGTTCTTGACCTACACCTTCCTCTGAAACATCTGATAATGACTCCTGCTACAGACTGAACACTAGGCAGGTATGACAACTTCTATATCTCTATGGTCTTCTGCAATTTCATCAGAGTCCTAGTGAAGTTCACAGGTTTGCATCTAACTTATTTGGAAGCGCTCATTGTGTTAATTCAAGATGGATTCAGTGGAACATCTAAAGTCATGTTTTCAAGTCTTCCCAGAGTAAAAGTGAAATGTTTGCTCTCACTTCATTTTTGCAGGTCATCATGATGGACAGTTAGAGTAACAGAAGAGAAAAATGTAAAACCTCTGGGTAGAGAATTTGCCCTGAACCTAGCTATGTCACGGCTTTCTGATTCACCTGTTATAAAGATTGTGGAGACCTGGATATGACTTTGTGATCTGCAAAATCAAGACAAAAAGGATAGGGATGATGACAAAAAGAACTGGGAGAATGCTTGTCATAAAACCGATCTTCCAAGTCTAAGTACACTCAGATTCTATTTTGCCACCCTATCCTTGAATACCAGCTCATCCTAAAAATAACTCCATTAACCTGTCCTGTAATAAGCACCTTTCAGAAAATCATTCCAGGTTCCCTCCTTGTCAGTGTTAATGCATGTTGCTTATATTTTTAATGTATATTCTTAGAAGAAATCTTTCTCCTTAAAGTCATACCTATCATGTTTTTCTCAGTTTTCAGCTTATTATTTCCATTACATATCATTCCTATCTAGGTCAAACATAGGTAAAATGCAGGTGAACTGAAGTTAAATCTACCAGTTTTTTGCAGGCCTAAAGTTCACTGAAAGTTACTGAAAGAAATCAAAAGCAAATTTATTGTTGTATGGGAGTTGGAAAAGAGCTAAGGGAAAGTCATTTCAACTGCCTCCTCCATTATTATCAACTAGAAAATTTCATGTCACCTGGCAGAAAAGGTCTGGGTCGTTACATAAGATGAAGGCAGTCTCTCACTCCTTATGAAAGCCAGAATGATTGTAAAGGAGATGCTAAAGAAAATCCAATGAATTCTTAAGTGGATGATAGACTCCTAAATTGTTCCCCCCCCCCCAAAGAGAGAGAGAGAGAGAATGAAATCCAAATGCTTAAAATTTATAGAATCATCTAGGTTGGAAAAGATCTTCAAGATCATCGAGTGCAACCATCAACCTTACCTACCTAGTCCCATCCACCCGTTTGTTGAATACCTCCAGGGATGGATTCTCCACCACTTCCCTGGGCAGCCCATTCCAAAGCTTGACCACCAACTCCATGAAGAAATTTTTCCTAATGCCAAATCTAAACCTCCCCTGGTGCAACTTGAGACCGTTTCCTCACATCCTATCACTTGTCACTTGAGAAAAGAGACCAACATCCTCCTCACCACATCCTCCTTTCAGGTAGCTGTAGAGAGCGATGAGGTCTCCCCTTAGCCTCCTCCAGACTAAACAACCCCAATTACCTCAGCCACTCCTCGTAAGTCTTGTTTTCTAGTCCCTTAACCATATTCAGTGCTCTTCTGTGCACACACTCAAGCAACTCAATATCCTTCTTGTAGCAAGGAGCCCAAAACCGAACACAATTTTCTCACCAGTGCCACATACATGGGGTCAATCACTTCCCTAGTCCTGCTGACTACACTATTTCTGATGCAGGCCAGGATGCCATTCTTCTTGGCCATGCCTTCCTGGCCACCTTGGCACACTGCTGGCTCATGTTCAGCCAGTTGTCGACCAGCACCTCCAGGTCCTTTTCTGCTGGGCAACTTTCCAGCCACTCTTCCCCAGGCCTATATTACTGTATGGGATTGTTTGAATGCCATACAATTGGAGACAGCCCATCAATCTCAAGGGACACAGGAACACTTCTCCTGTGAGGGAAGGCTGAGAGAGCTGGAACTGTTCAGCCTGGAGAAGCAGAGGTTCAGGGGGGAATCTTATCTATGTGTAGAAATACCTGAAGGGAGGGTGCAAATAAGACAGGGCCAAGCTCACAGTTGCCCAGTGCCAGAACAAGAGGCAATGAGCAAAAACTGGAACACAGAAGGTTCCATCTAAACATCAGGAAGCACTTCTATTAAACAAAACTGATCCCTATACTGAGCCCTGGGGTATGCCACTGGTGACCAGTTACCAACTGGATTGAGCACTGTTCACCATGACTCCAAGCCCCGACATCCAGCCAGTTCTTCATCCAGTGAACTGTACACCAGTCCAAGCCATGAGCAGCCAGTTTCTCCAAGAGAATACTGTGGGAAATGGTTTGCTAAAAAACAGGTAAACAACATCCACAGTGTTTCATCTACTAAGTGGGTCATCTTGTCATAGAAGGAGAACAGGTTAGTCAGGCAGGACCTGCCCTTCATAAACCAATGCCGGTTGCTTCTGATCACTCAGTTGTCCCATATATGCTATGTGATGGCATTCAAGATGACCTGCTCCATAACCTTCCCTGGTAAAAATTAATTAGATCCAAAATTATAAAACTGTGAAAATAAAGAGTTTTTATAATTCCGTTATTGTGCATTATTTTCACTATGGTAAGTGTAATCCCTTTAAAGAAATGAAAGTTCAATATTCATGTTCTTTTTCATGCAAAGCATAGCAAGAGATGTGATATGTACCTAGGAAGAGGAACAAAAAAAATTACACACAATGGCTTCGTCTCCCTCTTGGCTATGTTGCTGATACAGCCATCCATCACTGAAAAATACTCAAGTCATAAATTTGAAGTGAATGGAAGAAATGAATGTTTGGGCTGCCTGCTGCCTCCACTGAAGTTGAAAGGCTTCTCAGCAGAATTTTGCTTTTTTCCTTCTATTCAGTACTGTCACACTGCTTTCTTTTAGCATGCCAGTACTAGGCTAAAAATAGACAAGGAGAAAAGGCTTTAGCCATTTTAAAGAGCACAAGTGACATGCATGCTGGCCCCTTGGCTGCATCTGTTACAGCTATAGGTAGCCCAAATGGTGCCAGGTGGGGATTACACAGGGCAGAGCAACATCTGCTTTACTATCACAAGTGTAAATGATAGTTACTCGTGTTATGCCACAAACAGCCTGAGGTAAGAAAGGTTGGTAGAGTTCCCATCACAAATTAAACCCTTGCCAGCAGGTAGGATTCCAGTCCATCTGTCCATGAGAGCATCTCAAACAGAATAAAATGCTTTATAAAATATTATCCACAGAGATAAAAGGCAAATAATGCAATTTATTTATGGTCTGGGGCCGGAAATGAAAGCAAAAGATATTTGTTCCCTATGATGAATGAAAAGTGCTGTTACATAATCTGTTTCCAGAGCTAGGGGTTAGATTTTCTAAAATGCATTTTTTTCTGTAAGCTTTATTTACACATAGACAGACATACACAAGCACAATTTATCTTTGACATATGCAGCTTATAGCTCTCAAAATTGTATTATAGCTCTCAAAATTGTATCCCAGAGGTTTACTTGGTCACCACTTCCTTTTTTTTTTTTTTTTCTTTGTTCCTATTTTAAGGTATTAATAAGATGGTGGATAACCTTGTGGTTATACAGATCAAAGATAACTTTGTGAAAAAAAGCAATGAGAAATGTCACTCCAGTCATCAAAAAGGGCAAGGAGGAGGACCCAGGAAACTACAGGCCAGTCAGCCTCCCCTCCATCCCTGGAAAGGTGATGGAACAGCTCATCCTGGAAGTCATCTCCAAGCACATGGAGGAGAAGAAGGTGATCAGGAGTAGTCAGCATGGGTTCACCAAGGGGGAATCATGCTTGACCAACCTGATAGCCTTCTATGATAGAATGACTAGGTGGGTGGATGAGGGGAGAGCAGTGGATGTTTTCTACCTTGACTTCAGCAAGGCTTTCGACACTGTCTCCTCACAGACAAGCTCAGGAAGTGTGGCATGGATGAGTGGACAGTGAGGTGGATTGAGAACTGGCTGGATGGCAGAGCTCAGAGGGTTGTG
>VXAA01003336.1:0-19764 GCA_013399115.1 Anseranas semipalmata | reverse complement strand
GAGAAGACTGAGAGGGGATCTTACCAATGTGTACAAATATCTGAAGGGAGGGTGTCAAGAGGATGGGGCTGGACTCTTTTTGGTGGTGCCCAGCGACAGGATAAGAGGCAACGGGCACAAACTGAAGCACAGCAAGTTCTGTCTGAATATGAGGTGGGCACTTCTTTACTGTGAGGGTGACAGAGCACTGGCACAGGTTGCCCAGAGAGGCTGTGGAGTCTCCTTCTCTGGAGATATTCAAAACCCACCTGGATGCCATCCTGTGCAACGTGCTCTAGGTGACCCTGCTTGGCAGGGGGGTTGGACTAGGTGATCTCCAGAGGTCCCTGTCAACCTCAACCATTCCATGATTCTGTGGTTCTGTGATTTTGTGATTATGTGAAATGTTTAATACTCAGTAGCCTCCTTAAGGACTTGAAAAAATGCCTAAGAAAACAATGTAAATCCCAAGGGGCACTTAGATTTCAGACAGCCACCATGATGCAGTAAGCCACACCTGTGGGCTAAGTAGTCAACCACCTGTTATATATTCAATTTTGTATGTACATGAATGAGTCGCGTGAATTGCTCTTAATGGAAAAGCAAGGTGTGCAAGGGCCAAACACATTGACTGAGTAGAAGTGAGTTATCCAACTCAAATTTATTTAATTTCCAAGAAGCTGACTATCCTCAGTTACAGTAACATTTCCATTCCCATATATGACCAGTTGTGTTGCCTTTATAATGTAAGGAAAACACATATTTTTGTAATTAAGGGGAAATGTATATTGATTATGATTATAATTACAGTATAACATAATTATAATGGAATGCGTGCTAGAACACAACGTGTTGGTTTTTGTTTTTGTTTTTGTTTTTTTTTTGTTTGTTTGTTTGTTTTTTTGTTTGTTTTTTCCTTAAAACCTTCTACCACAGCAAATTTTACAAATTAAATTTTTCTGGAAATGCAACAATATGTTCACTGAGAAAAAAACTTTAAGTGTCTTAGAGGCATGTGGTAAGTTCTGGAAGTGTCTTAGACTCTTAGTTTCTTAAGCTTTACTAAAAGCAGAAAGAATGTCTAAGAAGGATTGGTAGAATTCAGTTTTTAAGGTATCTATGTTCCTAAGGGTGTGAATGAGAACCTAATGGAATTTTCAATAATATAGTTATATCTTATTCTAACAGTGATGTCAAAATAGTTCAAAAAATTCTGACCTATAAAGAATTATTTTTTAGAATCAAGCATTAAGTGTCTGAATCACTTAGACTATTTTGGAAAATATTTCCCTTTATTTTGCACAATCATAAAGCATAATCAAGGTTTTTGTGAGTCTGTCAGATTCTAAATACATTTATAAAAACTCTGCTAGAGAAATATATATGACTATAATAAATATACTTTCAGATATACTTAAAAATTTTGATTTTGAAAAATTCATCATATCTCACCATATATTCTTAAATGGCTGTCTGAAACAACAAGCTGCCTTTGTTCTCAATCTCTTCTCATGCTCCCCTTAAAACATTACACTGGAACACCTGACTGAAATATTTTTTATGTGCTTTGAAGTTAATCACAAATTAAGAATCTTTTACCTGACTGAGAGGAAGCACTAGATATTCTAATTCCTTAAAGAATAATCCTCTGTGTATAATGGCTTTTTACTAGAACAAGCCAAGCTGGAACTCACATTCTAATACATGATATTAAAATATGATTATTTTGGTCATCATTACTCAGATGAAAATATCACAAAATATTGTAGAACTTTTGCCTGGAGTCATAATTTTATGCTGTCATTATAGGTATACAGGAGCATTTACATGAAAAGTAACATTGGAATGGTTTTACTCAAGTAAAAGAGGAGTCCAGTGTAACAGAAGGAACCAGAAATAATTCAGGAAACATTGGAATTTAGAGTTGGATTGTTTTTGTTCAGAAGGTCACAGGTCAGGAGCTCTTTGGGTAGCACTAAACATAAGGTGGAGTCAGTTATATGTTGGAAGATAATCCCCAAAATAGAGATTGAGAAAGAAAGATAACATATTCAAAAACAAAATAAAGCATGATACTCATTACACTTTCTGCACTACAACCTACAAGAATATATAATAAAATTAATGAAAATTGAATGTAGCAGTCAATTTCTCTTGGAGCCATTAATTAGACTGCTATTAGTGTGAACACCAAATGAGCAAGAAACTTTCATTACAACCCACTGCTGCCATAGCAGCCTGCTATTGATCCATCACTGCCTTCATAATGCAACGATAATGGTTATTGTACGATAACACCTAAGATGATATACGGCAGTCATACTTTCAAGGTCTCAAAGAGCACATGTGCAGTGATCACTGGCTTATTGTTCTCAAAACACAGGAGGAAGAGGATGAAAGAAGAGCTTAAAATAAGAATTTTTGAAATTATTTCTGAAAAACCTAGCCAAGTGCAGTAAAGTAAGAGCTGGAGCCCCTGAAATGTTCACTGATTTCAAAAGTAGTACAGATTGCTCCTTTTGTATTTAAAAAATTGGAAAGTTTTATTCAGGTGTCAAAACAGAGAAATTATAGATTTTTAGTAATAATGGCTCACCCAAATGTGGCTAGAAAGGGTCACCAATAGCAGATTTTCAAGCAGAGGGAGTAGGTATATGTCACTGAGAAGTGGAGAGACAAAAGAGAATTCCAGTAATGACCACAGAGCCATATAACAAGATTGCACATGCTACTCAGCAGGATGGAGCTTCAAGTTCTGTCTCATGATCTAATGAACAGGGACTGCCATGCAGCCTTCACCTCATTACTGGTTAATGGCTCTTTTGAGGTTTGTCCTTTGTATGAAAAACAAAACAAAACAAAACAAAACAAAACAAAACAAAACTGCTTGATTTGGTTAGGATGTCTAACTCCAAGAGAGGAATGAAGTTGGAGGATATCAAGCAATGACAGCCACCCATTTTCAGCTTAGTTAATTTTCAATAAGAAGTTATTGTGTTTGATCATCTGCAAGGTAGCAGACCTTTTTTCTTTTTGCTTAAGAAACATTTTGCTTGACTCTCCAATTGTCACCAGCTGGAATCTCCTCAGGGGTCCAAGAGACAAAAAATATTCTGAAACACTTTTTATGTCTAAAATTAACAGGAATGATTTTGTTACTCCAATATGCAAATGAAACGTTAACTGTAAAAAATAAATAATTAAAAAAATACAGTTTTATTGCGCACCAGTTAACTAGTTAGTCACAAGTAAATGATAAGGTCTATACTTGTATTCTATTATTAACCGACACTAATTGGGCTTTGCAGCCACAGATAAGTGGCTACCAGGATGGAAATGTCCTCCTACTTCCCATACATGCAAGTCTACAGACAGCCCTCAGGCAGCTTGTCTAGGTTGGTTCCGCTGAACCCTGGTCTGCTCCCTCATCACTCCTGGACTCTGCTTTCACATTCACTGTCCATTTGAACAGTAGTTCTTGTTGTAAGGATGGCCTTACATGTAAGGGGCTATTCTCAGAAGACAGTCTAGACGTACATGATTGTGTACAGTCCATCTCTTCTGTGTATGAGAAAGACTTCAATGAATCTTTTTTCTTAATCCCCAGTTAGCATCCTGACAGGGACCAAGCAGGGGAAACATGGCTATTTCTATTTTATATAGGAACACAGCATGAAGTGATGCAGTGATTACTCCTGTCTCCCCACTATCCCACTTACCTTTATACCATTCACATTCCATACGTGCAATTCCTCCCATGCACTCAAGATCCAACTCCCTTGAAAATCCAGTACTGCTTTTTGGTTAACTACATAGTTCATTAGAAAATAAGGTTAACTTTTCTTCTTCATCCAAAATGATTAGTAAGCAGAAAGTACTGCATACTTATTCTATGGAGAAAAGTAAAACTAAGAACCTGGTGTCTTATGCTTATACGACAAAGAATATTTTCTAGCAAACCATTAACTCTCAGCCACATTCAGGTGGAAGAAATCATATTTTTGTCTGCCTAGTCTACTTGTATATGTTTATGTTGATAAATAGAGAGGTTGCTACATACTTTTGCTGAGCTGTTGCAGAGAGTTGCTATGAATTATTAAGCAGTTGTCACATCTTGCGAAGGGATGTCAACATTTCCAAGGGACAGAAAGAGTCATCTGAGGTGAGTTTGTGTAATGGTTGAGGATTAGAAAGAATTTTGTTAGGAAAGCTTCTTTGTAAATATATTTTTGTGATGAAAAAGCATAAATGTAAACCATTGTCACCATTGTAAAGAAAGACAGCCATATACTACCAGTATAATAACTGACACCCTGGAAAGAGTAAGAATTCTAGTTACTAAGAAAGTTGAGTAGAAAGATACAAATTTTAAAGTAATAATTCTATCCACACCTGTTTTGGTTTTTGGTTTGTTTGTTTGTTTGTTTTAAATCTGTTGACAATTCCCCAGTAGTAATCTTTCTCCTTCTTTATTCTTAGGAAGCTGAAAAACATTGTTTGGACCAAGTTTCATCTTTAATAATCCCTTGAAAGATAATTTTTCAGTTGGAACAGCTATAGGTCCTTCTTTCATCACTACTTTCATCACTACTTGATATACAATCCTTTATGTATCGTGTATTGTATATACAATATTGTGAAGGTAATATGTGCTAGACAATACAAATTTTGCTCTGAGGACATTAGTGTCTTCTACAATGTATTTCTGAGTGATTGGCACAGATATATGCATTGTCCATTTAGAAATTTCAACTAAGAAAGATTTCTAACTACTCTTCTTGAGCTCAGTATACAATTATTCTTTAACTGTGAAACTTACTTAGGAAATCACGATATGAATTAAAAGAAGTGATAGCAAGATGGCAAAGTATATAATGTTCATGTCTCTCTAATCTGAGCATATGAAAGAATTAATCCAAAATCCATGATCAAAGTGGATCCAGAAATCATCTCCATTACCTGATCCTGCATTCACCAAATCACACTTTAAGTAGCCTGGTGACATATCTGGATTTTTATTTTTTATCCTATTTAAGTGCTCCTAATCTCTCAAACTAAGAGCAGCCCCAATATACCATAATAAATTACCCCATGGTGAAAAGCATTGCAGATGCCACCTGTAAATACTGAAGACACGTCGCTAACAGGTACTAATTGGAAAGTGTTCAGTTTACTTTGAGATGCTAGCTTGATTTTACAACATTAGCTCTTAAGAAAAAGAACCAATGAAAACTATACAGTAATTCTAAACTGAGCAAATATAGTATTAGGGTAGGACCTGCAAAGTTTGAATCCTTATGACTCCATATGAGACCTTAGTTTGTTCAGCTGTCATCTAAATTTGACAACAAATAAATTCCCAATGCATTTAAGATTTTGCCAGTTTCTTACTCAGCTCAAGTACTTCTGGGAATCTGTGCAACCATTTGAGTCTTGGTGCTATCAGGCAGCTTGACACTCAGATTCTGAGATTCTTGAAATAGGTACCCATCCATCTATTTACTGTGTTCTCAAATGCAGACCAGCAATTGATCTAGAACAACTTTATTGAATCAAACATCACAGAAAGCAGTAAGATGGAGACAATTTCTACTTCTGTCCAATGCATTTACCTCAGAGGTATAGATGAGCCTTGTTTCTCTTCTATTGGCAGACGTGTATCTGGGTTTTGAACTCAGGTACTGCCCTTGCATTCTCAAAACTGAGATATAAGCTATTTTGAGGTGGACCTGTTCCAGAAGATTGCCCTATCCAATGCATATTCAACGACGTGTCGCTCCCCTAAGTTAGACATTTCACTTCATAGAAAATTTTCACATCTTTAACACCTTTTTCTGAGTCACTCAGATTTGCATCCAGGCACAAGGAACAGATGTTCCCATTCTTTCTTTGGGCTGCTGGATATTTAATTGTTTTGTAAAGATTGACTCAAAGGCAGCAGGAGCAGACTTTATATGACTGGTGTATATACCTCTATATACTCAATCTCATAGTTACAGTTTTCTTATGGTAAATGTGTCCAGTATAGGAAAGGCAAGACATACTCACCTGTCTTTGAAATTTCATAGTGGATATCTTGTATTTGATGTCTGAGGAAAAAGAAAAAACAAAAACAAAAAACACAAGAAAATACAAAACATAAGTCTCAAGGGCTTGCCTTATGTAGCTGTCTTCAGATCAGGGGATTCAGTTGTGAGTCTCTCCTTGTATTGTGTTTATGTGGCAAAGTTTTGGTAGCAGGGGGGCTGCAGGGGTGCCTTCTGTGAGCAGAGCCCAGCAGCTGCCCCAGGTCAGATCAGAGCCAGCTCCAACCGGCTCCAAAAGGGACCCGCCGCTGGCCAGAGCCGAGCCAGGGAGCGACGCTGGTTGTGCCTCTGGGAGAGCAGAGCTAAGGAAGGGAACAAACTGCTGCGCCACAGCAGCTGGGAGAGAGGGGTGAGAAGCAGCCCTGCAGGCACCCAGGGCAGTGCAGAAGGAGGGCAGGAGGGGCTCCAGGCGCCGCAGCACAAGTTCCCCTGCGGCCTGTGGAGAGGCCCATGGTGGAGCAGGCCGTCCCCCTGCAGCCCATGGGTACCCCACGGAGCAGATCTCCACGCTGCAGCCATGGAGGAGCCCACATGGAGCAGGTGGATGTGGCCATGGGAGCCCCCGCAGGAGCAGGCCCCGGACCAGAGCTGCAGCCCATGGAGAGGAGCCCACGCAGGAGCAGGAGGCCTGGTGGGAGCTGCCGCCCATGGCTCCAACGGGCGTTGGAGCCATCCATGTTGGAGCAGTTTCATGCCGTCCATGTTGGAGCAGTTTGGTCCTGAGGGATGGGCCCCATGGTACGGACCCCTATGGGAGCAGTTCTTGGAGAGCTGCTGCTTGTGGGAAGCCCACGCAGGATCAGCTCGGGAAGGACGGCATCCCTTGGGAGGGACCCCACGTGGAGCAGGGGCAGAGAGTGACCGTGAAGGAGCAGCAGAGATAAATGTAATGGACTGACCGCAGCCCCAGTTCCCTGTTCCCCTGCACCATTCACTGGGGAGGAGGTGGATGTGTGGAAGGTGTTTTTAGTTTGCTTTTAGTTTCTCACTGTTCTAGTCTGCTAGTGATAGGTAATAAATTGTATTAATCTCCCTATGTTGAGCCTGGTTTGCCCATGACAATAATTGGTGTGTGATCTCCCTGTCCTTATCTCAACCCTTGAGCCCTTTTCATTGTATTTTCTCCCCCTTTTCCTTTGAGGAGGGGGAGTGAGGATGTGGTTGTGGTGTTTAGCTGCCCAGCTTGGTAAAACCATCACACCCCTACATGAAAGAAGATATTTTTATGCAGCCTGGACAGCTAGCAGAACTGAAGAGCAACGTGGTGCCCTCAGAGCAGGTACCCTCAGTCAGAAGGTCTAAGGCACTTTTGGAGTTTCCCTGCTGCTGGCTAAGAGCTCCCATAAAACCAGTTTCCTTCAGTCCCTAAAAACTCCAGCAGTGACCTCCACTTCCTACTCATCCACTGTGTATTTTTTCCTAGTAGCTCTTTTTGCTAGTGGAAAAAAGTCAGAAATCCAGGGCTTCACCATTCTCAAATGTACCTCAAGCCCCTGGACCACACTGCACCCTTATACCCCATGTTCAGTGCTGCAGAGTTACATAGGTCAGCTATATTATTTGATTCATTATACTATGATTAGATGGGGTTTGAGCATGTGCTTACCACAAGCTTCACTTTTTTACTGGAAAAAAAAAAAACAAACAGTGATGAAAACAGAAGAAACAGCTATCTATTATTACTACTATTGATGTTATTGTAGGGCAGTAAATTTACTGCCTTGAAAAAATTCAGAAGTCTATTTGATAGGCTATGAAGGTGCATAGATGTCTGAAATACAGAGCAGGGAAAATATTAAGATTTTAGAAGAATGAAACCATCTGAAAGTGCCTCTCTTACCCAGTGACTAAAAAAGTAACTTGGATTTCTACTTTAAATTAAAGTTTTAACTTTGCCACTTGAGATCCTAAATGTAGCTGTGATGAAAGTGGTCTTTGTTGTAATTTCTGTTTTCTTTTTTCTTTTCTGTTTTCCCTTTCCTTTCCTTTCCTTTTGATGATTTTCTTCACACTTGGATATTGTTAATATAGTCTATTGCAATACAATGTAATTATGTTATTTTAAGGCTACTTGCAAGGTGTTATTTACAAACCTACTTGTTAGGTAACTTGGTTATAAAGCCCTCTTAAAAGTCTGCGGTTATACAAAAGGGTGTTGCAAGGGAAAACAGGCTAACTCAGCACCAATAACAAAGCCGAAGCTTAGGCAGCACCTCCATTTATAACACCATAGTCTCATTAGAATAGTTAATATATAGTTAATAAGTTAATAGTTAATAATAGTTAATAATAGTTAATAATACTTAATTAGTTCTAAGTTATTTATACATTTCTCTACTGCACCAGACCCCTCTGAGATGTCATTAGTACTGAATCTCTAGTGAATATTTGTGTAGTGTCACTGAAAGCAGAGCTACACCCAGCAATGTCAAATGACATTAAGGTCTATCATGTCTATAACCTTCTTAATCAACAAAAATTGTTTCTGTTAGGCTTCATAATGTAAACATGACACGAATTTCTATTTTTATAGTAAATTCTTGTACCAATGATCTTTTGTTATTTTGTTAATTTAACCATGCTGATTTAGCTAGATAGTAATTACATACTTTTGATTCAGCCTGATTTCATTCTTCTTTTAGTCACATCATGAACCTCTGAGTGCTCAGTTTCCCAGGCTGAAACCAAAGGGCTTACGATGACATTAAAAGATTTTATTTTGAATAAACGAAAAAGATATTTCTTAAATTAGGGGATCACTTTCAGTCCTGGGGGAGTTTCTTTTTGAAACTCATAGGAGAAGGAGAAAAAATGTTAATTGAATCTTCTCATTTACACCTTCCATCTGTTTTCATTCCAGCTACATCTGGTTAGATACTTGAGATGCAGGTCAAGCTAACACTTAATGGGTCTCAGCTGATTACTGTAGTAATTTAATAAAATTGCTGCAAGCAGGAAGTAGAACTGGAAAGACTTTATATTAAATAGAAAAGTTTTAAAACTATTTTTCTTGGTTCTCTGTTTATCAGAATAATAGGAAAGAAATCTGATCATTTTCTTCCACAGAGAGTTTATTCTCTGTCTTTGAAGCTATATAGCACTGCGGTCATTGTATTCAAATAGTGCTTCTTATAGAGATTTTGCATGTTGTTTTTCTTTTCAACAAATACTATCTTCAGTTTCATTTGTTTTCTTCCCTGTCTGACAGTTCTACTAAGTTTCTGTCTTTTTTTTTTTGTTTCGTTTTGTTTTTTGTTTGCTTGTTTGTTTTCCAAATCTGTAAATTAATATATTTTTATCTCTTACATGAAATCTTTTGCAGTCTTCATGGTCCATCTGAAGATATATGATAGGATCAGATTTTATTTTTTGGGGGGATTTTTTTTAGCATCACCTTTTCAAAACTAGCCTTCTTTTCAGTGCTTTGATTTAATGTTGTAACTGCAATAGTATAATGACGTAAGGGAAACATTTTTTAGACTTAGTATAGGATATTCCCTTTTAAATCTTTCTCTGCTTAAAAAAAAAAAATCTCCTATGAAGAGAAGATACAAAGCTTTCTGCTTTGTATCCCCTGCATTATATTGCTATGAGTTATAAGAATAAGTTATAGTTTCTTAAAGAAGAAATTTCATCAGTAAGATTTTTTTTTTTTTTTCAGCTTCAGCCATCTAACAGTTTTGTTGATTCCCTTTTTGGCAGATACCTAAGAAGACAGGTACCTCTAGAAAGTAACTCATTCTACCTACCTTAGACACTAATCATAGGTTAAAATGTTTGTTTATGCATATGTATGTAATTATATTATACCAACTAAGTCAGTCTGAGAGAATTAACATTTTCTTGTCCAACAGGAAGATGACATCATTTGCGGTTTAACTCTTGCTTGCTCTGTTGAGACCTACGCTGATGAAAATTTTACTACCTTTGTTGGAAGGAATTTTGCTGCACAAAGCAATGGGGTGCTCTTTCAGAGCACCCAGAATTCTGGTGTGAGTAACAAGCAGAAATTGAGGGAGAGACAGAGGCCATAAAGAAGTCAACAGAGAGACTAGTGAGGTAAATGCTAGCAGGCGTAGTGAAAATTAATGTTGTCTGGTTTTAGTGCATTTATCAAATTAGGCATGTAGGTGTGCAAAGATGGAAAAGTATGTATGTCTTAACAGCCTGGTGAATGTGGATAGAGGCATTCTTAATCAACTGGGTCTCAGAGGTTTTTAAACTGAAGAAGACTGTAGAGAATCCAGGCATGGAATTGCACTAAAGTTAATAAACCAGTCACTTTAATTTCTTTTTTTTTTCCATCAAAAGTTGTTAATATGAAAAAAAAAAAAAAAAGTGGTGGTGAAATCTTAAAGATTAAGGTTGATGTCAAGATTACAGGGAGCAGGCAAATGAGGCTGTTAGAATTGCAGATGAGGATGCTTCTCTTACGGTTATGTTGGAGACATAGCTGAATGGTTTAGAAATTACAAGTTCTGCCTAAGACAGAAAAAAGGTAATGATGTAAAATCATTAAAAATGTCAAATGAGATGTAGTGCTGAGTATCATCATCATTAGAGTAGAAGCTAAGGTTAACAGTATAGTGTAGAAAAGATAGATAATGAGTACCACAGAATCCCTGTGTAATAATTCAGTTCTGTACTTCCACGTATATTTCTTTGAAGACGAGTTCTCTAGCTTCACCTGGCAATAATGACTATCCTCTATATTTAATTTTGTGATATTAATTCTCTGTATTGTAGCATTTCTTACTATTCTATAAGTGTTTTAGGCAGATGCTCATCTGAACAAATGCATTTCTAAATTTCTTTGCAGCGGTATGATGTTCACTGTAGATAAGTAGTTACAACATTAAACACATAATTTAAATCCATAAGCAAGAGTTTGATACTGACTCAATATAAAGGATCAGAATGATGACTGGGGAGACAATCAAGTCATGCTTTATAGGCAACCAAGGCTTTGAAAAGTTTTGGTGTTTTGCTCCAGAAACCTTTCAAAAGCTAGTACTTGAACTAAATTTGAAAGGGGGATATATTCTCGTCACAGCTCAAAGACTTGGTGTTCTTAATGTTATTTACATAAATGAAAAAAACATTCCTTCAGAATGTTAAAATCTCTTTGAAGGTGAAATTGTGACATTCTTTAAATGCTTCTGTTACCTGATATTGTGCAGGCTACCTCACTGCATCCCCCAAATGGGCAAGTGAGTCAGGAAGGGAAGCTAGATAGAAAGTATAAGAGGGCACACTTAGTGCAGGGCACACAGAAGGAAAGACAAAGATGGGGGAAGAATAGAAAGAAGCCAGGGTTTGTTCTTTCTGATTACTAACAAATGTCTCCTTTGCCTTTAGGCTCCCATGAGAAGAAGTGCCAGCCTTCAGGTTTTACATGAATGCTGCAGAGGGCCTGTCTTTCTACATAGATGATACTTTGCTCCTGTTTATTGAACCATAGTTTTTGGCTGACTAAAGGAGAAGGAGCTAAGGACTGACAAGACTTAGCAGAATTAATTAGGATTAATCCTAATCAGGATTAGCATCCTGATTGCTAATGTCAGCAATCCTGACATTACTTATATTAAGGTGTGTTGGTTTTACCCTGCTGGGCAGCTGAACTCCACCACAACCGCTCTCTCGTTCCCCCTCCTCAAAAGGAGAGGGGGAGAAGAAAAAAAAAAAAAACTCACGGGTTGAGATAAGAATAGTTTAATTAAAGAAGAGGAAGGAAAAAAAAAGCAACAACAAACACACACAAGTAAAGCCTGAGAAAAACAAGTTATTCTCCCACCACCGAGCGATGTTTGGCCACGTCCTGGGATGCAGAGCCTCAATACCTGCAGTGGTTGTTTGGAAGGACAGACGTCTTCGCAACGAGACCCTCCCCCTTCTCCTTCCCTTTCCCAGCTTTTATTACTGGGTGACATCACATGGTATGGAATATCCCTTTGGTTGCTTTAGGGCAGCTGCCCTGGGGTTGTCCCCTCCCCACTTCTTGCCCATCCCCACCTACTGGCTTTGGGGGGTCTGGAGAGAGTCCTGGTGCTGTGCCAGCACTGCTCGGCAGTAGCCAAACACTGGTGTGATACCAGCGCTGTTCTAGCTACAGGGGCTGCTGCAGGGACAGTTAACTCTATCCCAGCCAGACCCAGTACATAAGGTCACTCTCAGAAGCCCTTATTCTTCTTCTCACCAGGTACATCAATGCTGAATGCAAAGTACCTCTTAAACCAGCTGCCCCTTTTGCTTTTTGCCCTTTATAACCAACCTTCATTGAAAGGTGCCACAGAACAGGGAAAAACTAGAGGGTTAAACTAATTCACACTGAAATTCTGAGATTCTCAGACATGCTCATATTTAATGTGATGTCTGTTTTACACATTGAGTCTTCATCAATTTGTATAACTGTGTGGGAGTTACAAAGATATTCTTCTGGACGGTTAAAAACATGCTACCAATGCAGCACTCTGTTAATATCTTGCAGAGACTCTGATACAATTTTCTCATTATTTGCAAATGTTGCAATGAATTCATACAACTTCTTTCAAGCGGACTTTGTTATCTGAAAGAGCTAAATGTCTTTTAAATATCTGTTGTTCCTGATAAGAATAATCAGAGCTATCAACTTTCTGAAACTGATACAGTTAGCTTCCTACCAAGCATCAGTTTCTCACACCTTCAAAATAAATACAGAATGTGATCATTATCGTGATCTTCTAGCACAGGCAGAAATTATTCATAACACCTTTCAAAATCAGGATATATCTAGTAGAGTTTAGACATCTAGTTAAAAGGAAACCAGCCATTCCAGAACTGACATTCCAGAATCTGTGAAGAATTGAATATTTATTAAGGAACATTTATGAAATATATTTTTATACCTGATTTTCATCTTGGACTTCCATGCAGAAGTACGAGAACAACACAGAAAAACTATTTCCACAAGAGTTTCTGTCAGGGTAAAGGCTGGTCTTCACCACCTTCTTGCTTGTTTTCATTGACTGGATTTATTACATTTAAGAGCATGATATTTGATTCTGATGGTTTAAAATAGCATGTGAATACAGATCATGTCAAGAAACTTTAATTAGTACCAGAAGCTCAGCAAGGCTCTTATGTGAAATCTAAGGGTTCTATACATTTACAATAATAATGAAAAGCTTTAAAACTCTGCTTTATCTTTCTGCTGCAGAAAACATCAGGCACAAAACATCAGGATCACTTTTCTGTTTCACTAGTCTACCACCTGAGGTAGGGACTGGAGTTGGGCTCCTCCACTGTGTGAAGAAGGAATGAGACTTCTGAACATGTTCTGGGCAGACTGAAGTTATCTCATCTTTGGCGCACAACCTTGTCCCCACTTCAGCTTTTCTTTTTTTTTTTTCCTTCAGGTGCAGAGTCTCATCCTCTCTTTCCTAACAGTTGTATATCAAAGAGTTCAGTGGGAATTTTCTCAACACACATACTAGCCTTGTCTGGCACTTAACCAGCAAATAACCCACTCTGTCCTTGGGACAACATTATTGCTGTTGCTTTTATTATTCACATTATTATAGCACTTTACTCTGTTAGGTGTTTACAAGCATGTTAAAAAATAAAAATAAAAAATGCAAAGGTACATAAGTAGAGCATCTGTGCCCAGATGCTCGACATTCCTCACTGCCTCAAATGCTCTCATGCAGGATCTGCAGAGACATCTGATGTGAGATCACAAGAAAATATGGGAGTATTTTTCTGAAGGTGCAAACACTGTCCAGAATTACCAATAGGAAAAGTGGTTTAAAATAAATGCAAAAGTTTCTTGCTCATTTACATTATGGTGCACGGAGTTAACTAACAATTTATTTTGACTTGTTTCCTGGATTTATGGTTTTTTTTTTTTTTTTTTTTCTGGGATATTTTCTCTGTTATTCTTTTTGATGAAAATGTAGAAGGAATTTAAAGACAGGATATTCTTGAATAACATAGCTTTGTTTACCATTTCAGTTTCATTAGAGTTCTTTGGCACTGCATTAATTTCTAACATGTGGCTGTAATGTTCAGCTTCAAATGATTCTAATAAAAATGTGGAAATGAAAAAAGCATTTGCTTGAAACAAACCCCAAATAAACACATCCTGAAAAACATGTTTTGGATCCTGCTCCAAAATTTACTTTTGGTATCTCACTGCAGTACACTATCCCACCCATCCCGCTTCTCCTACTCTGGTCATATGATGACAGGAGAAAGCTGCCAGGATGAGCACAGTCTTCTGTAATTTGTAGGGCTGGTCAGGCTGTGGCAGTAAAAGAGCTGTAAAGGTTGCTCTGCAAAGTAGGCACAAATCAGCCAAATATTTAGGCACATACTTAATCTTAAATTTAACCTTATTAACTAAAGTACTTGTAGGCTGACTGACAGTTGAGCACATATTTATCTTTCTTTGACATGAAATATCACTACAGTTGGGCTATGGTCCCTTTCCTGCATGCCTGGAACTCTTGGGAGAGAAGCAGCTACAAAAAGCCAAGACAACCTTATCCATCCTGAACTACCCTCTGATTCTGGAATCCTATAAATGCTTACATTGCTCATATAAATGTGTATGGATATACTGAAAAAGCCATTTAAAATGACAAATGATTTAGAGAAAAATAAGATCACATTATTTGACAGGGTGAGAAAAATCTGTACAATAATCCTATTGCCAAAAATGCATTGGTTAGGTGATAGAAATAGCTGTCCATATTGGATGATTTGAGCATGATGGTGAGTGGAAGGACTTCTAAACAAACTATTGCTAGTTGTAGGTGGTTTTCAATCTATGCTCAGCTATTCATAAGAGGATTGAGTTATTTGTATGTACATTACTATGTCAAATTTTGTGAAATGGAACTAATTAATCATTATGTTTTCCCTCAATCTCATTTTAATTTGCATTTTATTTTATTTTTTGCAGCATCCTGTGCCTTATGAATGTCAAACATCTGCAACACTAACTGGTAAAGTAAATATAGTGATATGATGCTGTATATGTACTGTTTGCCAAAATCAAATGAACTCTTCATTTTGAAACCTCCCTGCCATACAACTTTCATTTGTCTTGGAATAAAATCATATTATTTCATTTCTGTCATATGTTCTTACTAATACTATTATGGCCTGACTGTATGCTCGTAAGGCAAGCAGAGAGAGATTGCACGAGGATTTTGAACTATGTACTCTTCCAACAGCAGTCCTATTGAGACAGCTTGCTTTTTTGTGGGACTGAGCTTCCTCTGACAAAGAATTGATATCCTTGACACTGCAGAAGTCCTTCCTTACACTTTGACTCATGTGGGTGGTGGTTGCCAATGTCCCAAGAAGGAGATCTGCTAGACCTTAATATGGTCAGAAAATGACACTGTGTCACTTATTTGACTGTTGCTTTGGCATAATGTGGAAAACAGTCTTGCTGTGCTACTTCGATTTCAGCATTATTTGGGGAAACTGGTTTTGCCTTGCTGTTAGTGACTTAGTTTTGCAGTTTGAAAAGAAGCTCTTCCTATACCCTGTTTTTTAACACAAATAAACAGGACTAAAACAAAATTCCTCGAAACCCAAAATAAAGTAGGTCTGTAATACAACCAAGGTTTTTTTTAACATCATCTGCTTGCAGTGAATCACATAAATTCTTAAAGGGAATAATCAGGTAGAAAACATATTTTCAATTTCTGTCCTTACCTTTTGAAAAGCATATCCAGTTATTTGAGATATCTTTATATGTAAATACATAAAACACAAATTGTATACGCTTTTATAGAGAGACACTATATGTATTGCCTAAAAAGTTATAGCTGATTGTTTTGTTGAATTGTTTTTCTTCAGATAAACTGGGAAAAACCTGAATGCAAAATCAGGTGCCTGAAGCATTTTTATTGATAACAATTTCAGATATTGGATACAACTTAAAAACATAGCTTTCTTTCCATTCATTTATGATCAGATGAGTATTGACCTCCCTTTTCTTGACTGTTCAGAAGGTACTGTTTATTTTAAAAAAAAAAAAAAAGGAATCATTTGGGAAGCATGATAAGCTGTACTCAAGGCCTTTCTTCTCCTAGATATGTTTAGCTCATTGCATAGATGTAATTAATCTTCCCCCCTTTTTTTCCAAAATTCGCTCAAGTTTTTAACTTCTTGTCTTGCAACTGCTGGCTACCAAAATGCTGAGCACAGCACTTGCTGAGAACCAATAAAAAGTCAAAGACTTGATGTCAGGCTCTCTTAGACTTATTTAATCACTATGAGTGGAAAGGAAGACGGATTTTGATTAAGACCAGCTAAACCGATCAATAAAGTCCTTGAACTTGCATAAGTCACTACTGGCTACTTTCAGTAATGGTGATGGTCTGTACCCAGGAAAAAATATCCTTATATTAGTATCTTAACATATGAGACATACATGTGGACAACCACTGAATGTATGCGTAAGAGAGCAGCGTATTATTATTAACATTTTACTGCTGTTATCATTCAGAGGTATAAGTCCAGTTATTTTCTTTTCCATTGTATCTGTGGGAAAACTGAATTCTAAAATGATATTCTGATAGCTATAAATAAAGAGAAAAGGGAACTATATGTATAGCGAGAAGCGTGACAGCTTTGCAATGTGCAATTTTCACTAATTCCACTCTTGATATACTAAGCCAAGTTCAAAAAGAAGAGAAGATCTGGCTGGAGGTGCACGACTTCAGGATCCTGAAGATCCATTGGATATGAGACTTAAACAAACAAGAAATTACTTTCATTGATTAAATGTAGATTGAATTAGTAGGGAAAAATGACAGGCCCAGCTAAGGTTGTGTCCCCTGGTCGTTGTTTAACTCAGCGTGACAGATTCAATCTGCTCAGCCCAAAGGAAGGCCAAAGATGTCACTCATGGACTCTGCACAATGCTAGAGCCGTAGAAGAGCAAAATCGAAAAGTTGCACTTTATCAACTCACAGCCTGGAGCCTCTGTTCTCATTTGGGCTGTGTTAGCAGAACAATGAGCTACAGCAGGCGCAAGGCCGCTCCGCATAATTATTATAGGTATCCCACAGGCAAAGCTCTTGTTGCTTTTAAGACTTGACAGAATGTGTCTTGTAGGCATGACCTAGCAGATGGGGGACTTTTTCTTTCATCTTTTCCAAAAAGCCACCTAGGAGAAACATATAAAGAATCCTGATAAGGGATATATTTTCTCCTAAAGGGGTAGGTTGATTACTATAAGCTGCTCTTCTTTTTCATTCACCTTAAAAATAATTGCTGGTTACCTTAGTTGAAAGAAGTCAAGTATAGCAACAGAAGCAGGGATAGACCTTTTGCTCTATCCTGCTAATTTGTGTCACCTACTGCACTGCCTTATGTATTGATGGTAGAAAAAATGAAGCAGAAAATTAAGTCTGAAAGGCGTTTTTGTCCTGCTGTCACTTTGTACAACATTTAGTTCAGTTGACATGACACTGTGCCTTTTGTTACATAAAACTGTCACATTGTCCCCTTCTGGTTAGCCACAGTTGCTGGCCAAATCAATAATGTCTGTCAAAACCGTCAAATAATGAAGACAGTCTAAAAATATCTGTTATAATAGATAATATTTTTAATGACCATTAAAAAAAAAAATATTTTTTTTTCCACCAACAATACGATCAAAGAAATTAGATAAATTTAACTATTAGACCAGAAAAACTGAACAAGGATGTTCACAGTTATATTGTCATTATTGGACCCTTTAATTATTTCAAAACAGGATTTGAAAACTATCTTTGTTGGTTTGACATGTTACTAGCCTGTGAAGACTGTTTGTGACTACTGAGGGACAGCTAAAAAAACAGGAGGATATGTATTTAATGTATTTTATTAGATTTGTTAGGCACCATTGTATTGTTTTGCTTCAATTTTTCCAGGCAAAACATAAAACACAGGCAGGCTTAAAGAGAAATAAAACCTCTGGAAAAATAAGAAAATTGATTGTCTTTTCTACTAATGTTTGGACACCATAGTGCGACACAAAAACTTAAAGCAAAGGGTATTTAGATTTACAAATTATACTTAATGTCTTATGATGAGGTTGCTTTTTACCTTCCATCATTTCAGACTGAAATTCTCCAGATATTTTTCTGTTTATAGTTTCTTCCTAGAAGCTCTGGTAAGCATGCAATTTATTGAGAACATGGAAGAAAGGATTAGTGCCCCAAAAGGACACCGTCTGTACAAAAGACACTGCTGCCCAGTGCTGTCCTGTTAAACTGGCCTCCTGGCTGGATACTGTAGGAAGACATGCAGCCAAATTAGCCTACTGTTCTCCCGGATATAACAATAAATGTTTTAAAAGAGTCATTTGGACTTCAGACTTAGAAAACTTTGCAGTTATTTTAGATTATTTCTGGAACGTCCAGCAGGTAATGCAGGACTGGTGTAAATGTTCTCAGTTGTGTCCTGTTTTGCAGGGAGAAAAGGAAAACATGGATTTTCAAGATTTATTTTATTTCATTTTATTTTATTTCATTTTATTTTATTTCATTTTATTTTATTTCATTTCATTTCATTTCATTTCATTTCATTTCATTTCATTTCATTTCATTTCATTTCATTTCATTTCATTTCATTTCATTTCATTTCATTTCATTTCATTTCATTTCATTTCATTTCATTTCATTTCATTTCATTTCATTTCATTTCATTTCATTTCATTTCATTTCATTTCATTTCATTTCATTTCATTTCATTTCATTTCATTTCATTTCATTTCATTTCATTTCATTTCATTTCATTTCATTTCATTTCATTTCATTTCATTTCATTTCATTTCATTTCATTTCATTTCATTTCATTTCATTTCATTTCATTTCATTTCATTTCATTTCATTTCATTTCATTTCATTTCATTTCATTTCATTTCATTTCATTTCATTTCATTTCATTTCATTTCATTTCATTTCATTTCATTTCATTTCATTTCATTTCATTTCATTTCATTTCATTTCATTTCATTTCATTTCATTTCATTTCATTTCATTTCATTTCATTTCATTTCATTTCATTTCATTTCATTTCATTTCATTTCATTTCATTTCATTTCATTTCATTTCATTTTATTTTGCCTGGACAAAGAGATCTCTTCTCCTTTCTTATTTTCCAGATAGGAATTTTTTGCCTCCCATGCCTTCACAAATGTGATTTCAGCCCATCCTACTAGCTGATCAGTTTTACTTAGTCAGGCAAAGTCGTGATGCTTTTTATAGGTACTTTGAGCATTTACGAGTTGAAGGGGAAAGGAAAGATTAGGAAAAAGTGATAGCCACCAGATCCAAGCACCATTCAAACTTATTCGTAGATGGCCCTCCTGTATCTATAGCTAGAAACAATAGGGGAATTCCATTTTCCTCTTTTTCATCTCTCTGTAGATTTTGGTCTTTACATGTTTCTCCTGCTTGAAATGAAAATACTGAAACTACTGGCATGAAGACCAGAAAAGTACCCAGAAAGAGAGAATTCTAGGGAGAAAAATTACATGGCAGGCCTTTTCTCTTTTCGTGACAATGCACTATACTTATGCATTGTACATGAGAAAGAGATATGCTAGTAACGGATATGTAGATTGAATATCCTGGGGACTTCAGACACATCTGAGTGATTTGAACAGACCTTCCTGTTTACTCTTCCACTCCCAATAAAATAAAACATAAAATAA
>VXAA01003334.1:382118-496631 GCA_013399115.1 Anseranas semipalmata | reverse complement strand
TTTCAACCTATGCCGTTCTATGGGTTCTAATGGTTTGCTCCTGCGACAAAACACGCTGGCAAGCAGACAATGGATGGAATACAGTGGCCTATTTATTATTGCGGTTTTTCATCCTTGATTAGTGAGTGGCCTACAACGATATCAATAATTGGTGCTGTATCTAATCCTTTTGGATATGGTAGACAGGTCCTTTGCTTTTACAGTATGTGTCAGAAAAAAAGAGAAGCATCTGAAAATAAAGAGACGGCATTTCCTTACAAAATGAGATGAAAAAATAAAACAATATAAATGGAACATTCAAGTGTTTCTTTTTATATTTAAAGCTCTTATTTCAATATACTGTATTTAAACATTCTTAAATAATCACTCTGTACCTTTGATTTTCTGTTTCATCTTTGGAAACAAATAGAGTAATCTCACTATAAATGTGTGCAAATAGAAAATATATAAATATATTTGAGGCCCATGTCATAAAAAGGTGGTCTCGGAATTGTCACTTTTACAATTGTCATCTGGGGTCCCTTTCATTTTGTCCTGGAAGTTATTTGAGCTCTGTTCTTTTAAGCCTTTGAAGTCCTCATGCAAAGAAGAGCCAAGCACACACATACCATCCTGTGTTTCGTTTTGTAAACTACTTGATGACTCCTGTAAAACAGTTCCAAAGCGACTGAACAGCGGAGTTGATGTGATCCACTTCAACAAACTGAAGTCTGTTTGATCGACTGCTGAGCTCCATGGGAAGGTTTCTCCCACAGGCAATAACTCCATCTCTGAAGTGGTGTGAGTAACTTCATGAAATCCCAGGGACCTTTCCTGACTACTTGCTGCTGGGGAGAGTTTGTTTTCGCCATAAAGCAGAGCACCCTGGGGAGAGGCCGCCACAACCCGATCTGTTGTATATTCTGCCTTTGTGTGCTCTTGGAAAAGCGACTTGTTTGTTGGAGATGTTGGCAAAGGTGTGTTTTGGTTATAAGCCTTACAACAGTCACTGACATTTGAGACAAGGTTTGGTGAGCAGCTGTTTGCAAAGGGTTGTGTCTGACGTATTGACTCCTTTTTGACATTCAACTTGGTCAGAAGCTGGGTGCGAATCTCTGGGGGCAGTTTACTCAACTGGCGTCCAAGCTGAAGCTGCGTTGGGAATAGTGTTCCCTGAAGGGTTCTGTACAGAAATCTGCAAGAGGAGAACGTGCGCATGAAAAGAAATGAGACAGAAGAAGTACCCAAGGTAAGAGAAAATAGTTTAAGAGAAATAATAATTATAATTATATAAATAATAAATAATTTAAGAATAAATAATTTAAGAGAAAATAAATTTAAGAGAAAATATCAAAGAAAAAAGTACAACACAGGAAAATAAGAGTTTTATGTGCCTTTCATATGTTTGATACAAGAAAGACTACAGATGAAAGGCTCTGAATGCTGTGCTAATATTTGGATTAATAACAAGCAGTGTAATAACAATGTGTCTTTAGCCAGTGATCCACTCTGTGATTAGAATCATAGAAACACAGAATCACAGAATGGCTTGGATTGAAAGGGACCTTAAAGACCCTCCAGTTCCAACCCCCTGCCATAGGCAGTGACACCTCCCACTAGACCGGGTTGCTCAAAGCCCCATCCAACCTGGACCCGAACACCTCCAGGATGGGGCATCCACAGCTTCTCTGGGCAACCTGTGCCAGTGCCTCACCACCCTCTGAGTAAAGAATTTCTTCCTAATATCTAATCTAAATCTACCCTTTACATATGGTCTTTCAACTTTCCTAATGTGGACTCAAAGGCAATGGGAATCAGTTGGCAGGCCTCCTACATCTGTAAGTAGGCAAATAAGTCCACAACATACTATCAGAATTTCTGTTTTGTGCATGTTATCAGAGGACAGGCTGAATCTGGAAGCATTATGAAAAACCTCACAGGATATCAAATCTCTGCATAGACAGGAAGTTCAACCAACAGTCTACAACTATCCCACTCCTGTGGTCTACGGCCAGGAGCTGTGGTCCGTTCCTGTGGTCAGGAGCACAGAAAAGGTTAGACAACCTGACTTCACATAATGACCCACTGAAAAAAATTGACTTGGCTGGTAACACAAAAAGAAAGAGTGGAAGAGGAAAAAGAAATCTTTCTTGCCCTCCCAATCATATGTATGAAGTGCTTTCACATATGAGAAAATACACAATACCTGGGCAGCAATGCAACGACTGGTGATATAATGCAAATGAAATAGAACATTGGGTCTCCCATCAGCCTTTCCATAGTCCAGTAGGGATTGGATGGAGGATGGCATACTGGGCAGGAAGCGTTGTAAACCAAAGCCACAAAGAAAAATAAAAGGATACTGAAGATGCAAGATGACCAGTGGAGAAAAGTCTAGAACAAGAAAACAACAAAAGTACAATAATTCATTATTTTCTGAGAAAATGATTCTGAACTAATAATTCTTAATTTCTGGAGCCAAATCCATGCACAGCAAAGAATTTATTTTCAAAAATTCATATTATATACACAACACAACAAAGCTGTTCGTAAGTCACAGTTTAAAACCTTTTTCATGTTAGCTTAAAACACTTGATAAAAATAGAATCTGCTGAGGGAACTAAATGAACATCTTGCGTTTTTGAAGAATGGCACTAAGAAAAGAATTACAATATGCCAGCAAGTTTCTATGTAGACTGTGGGTACCTTACCCAAGTTTTGGTTTCAACAGCCAAATGTAGTATAATGGTGAAAAGAGCTATTGTGGTGATGGGAGTTCCCCAGGAGAAAATATCCACCTCCGAATCATAGTAAGTCTGTAAGGAAGAAGACAGAATTTAGCCCCAGCTGTGTTTCCAGTTCTCCTCAAAATGCTTGAAATAGAATGTCCTAAACCAAACACTTACAAAATACGGGATGAAGAAGCAAACCAGGCTTTGATACATAGCATCAATCATGTTCATCCAAAACATGTGTGGTTGATACTCCTGCAACACCAAAAAAAAAAAGCAAAGAAGAAAATCAGAGCCTAATTAAGATGCTGTTTGCTGGGTTAGGTGTTTTCAGGGGAACATTCCAACAGATACTTTTAAGGGCTTGTGCCAATATCTTCAGCACTTTGCCAATTAGTTAAGTACCCTCAGGGATGAAGTATGAAGAGTCTATCTGCAAGTCACTCCATTCTGGAAGAGAATCTTCTCCTTCATTTTTGTTACCTATCAGAGGGTGTAATTTGAATCTGACACTCCTAACACACTCTCAGACCAGCAAACATTTATGAATGTGCCCAAATTTATGCACTACAATTAGACCACTGATTTCAGGAGGAGCTCTCTGAGGTGTAAACACACGAGTAAATGGGTTTTACAATGTATGCACATGAGCACAGAGTATATATTTGCAAGAGAGAAAACAGAAAATGCACAGTTACTTAGAAAGGAAGATCCACAACAATGATCTTTAGTGATAATTCATGCAGGAATGTATGCTATGTTATAAATACGTATATAAAACTGAAATATATACATATATCTGTGTGTGTGCATAAAATTGGTCACTAAAAAACAAAATTAAACTAACATTTTGATTTAAAGAACTATACAATTGCAGTGGTATGGATGATCATAAAAAGACCTATGTATAAGGAAAAATAGTTTGTAAATGGCAAAATATGTATTTATTTTGGGATATAGGCCTCATCTCCAACCACTGGGTTCATCGGGGATCTTTTCCTTTTTGAAGAATATCATTGCAGCCTAAAAATGAGAATTGAAAGATGCTTAGAAGGAATTATGGTGGTCCACCAAATGACATTTGGTTAAGGACTGGAAACGGTTGCTCAGAGTGACTGTGGAATTCCATTCTTGGAGATATTCAAAATTGGACTAGGTGAAGCCCTTAGCAACCTCACCCAGCATTGAAGTTAGGCTTGTGTTGAGCAGGAGGCTGGACAAGATGGCCTCCAGGGGTTCTTTCCAACCTAAATTATTCTGTAATTCTACAGGCATTGAATCCATGATATCTTTTTGAAAGAGATCCTACCTGAAGTAGGACTTTTGTCAAGTTTTTAAATGCTTTTTTAGTAACGATTCAGAGAAAACACTGACCAGATTTTAAACAAACTTAGAATGGACCTTGTCTTGCCTATGAAAAATAATTGCATGGTGAACATGGGAGACTTCTCTCTTCAGTTTGCCAGATGAAGACAGGCAGATACAACTTCCTAAAAAAATTAAGCTGTGACAAGATTTCTATCACCTTAAAAATGGACAAGAAAGGGAGGTAGCAATGGTACAGATCTTTAAAGTGCAATGCACTGGAACAGAAGAAATATAAAAAAATGCAAAACCAAAGCTGGGTGAAAAAGAGAGATTTTGCACTAAAGCACTAAAAATAAGTCACACTAAAATCCTCCTTTCATCCTTCCAGGACAGTGCCTAGCAATGTCATTAGATGTGTAGTGTACCAAAGGCAGGTACAGTGAGAGGCAGAATAGTCACTGTCTCCCCTCAGAGGGCACAATGTCAGGTACTTTTAAGAAAGGCTTTTGCCTTGGAAGCAATGTCTGGATATGGACAGTTTTACCAAGGAGAAAGATTTTCCCAAAGTACACTGTAGCTGTAATTACCAGAAGTGGTTTGGCTTGAATCCCTCCTGCAATTCCCTCTGTGTTCTTTGTACAATTTAAGCAGATGGGACAAGGTGTTTTCAACAAAAACTTTGTGAATCTGTCATCTGCTGACGACTACTTCCCTCAGAGTCTATCAAACTGTGTGCTTACTCCTAATGCCATCTTTGTCTTCTGCCTATTTGTAAAGGACTGGGGCCTGAAGTTTGGAGTAAGTAAGGTGAGGTAATTCCGTGAAAGTCTGCACTAGTCTACAACGTATAATCTACTTTAGTAGCCATTTGTGAGTCTAGACCATGAGGTAGGTGTTCAGCTCAGGCTGACTTAAAGTGTCCAGCTTCCCGCCTGCTACGTATTTCAAAATATAGCTGGTCTTTTTTTTTTGTCGTTGTTGTTGTTTCAAGTGTACTTTTGTCACCTAGATACTTTGACTAAGATGAGCAATATCAAGACATAATACTAGTGACTTCCTGGACCTTTTTATCAGTCACCTGCCCTTTGGGAGACAGGTTGGTTTCCAGTTGAAATTGAAGGCATCTAGGAAAAAAAATGACAGAAAGCAGAAGTTTTTACCTCCATATTCTGGCCGCTTTTATAAAGCTGAGGTACAGCAATTAACACTTCAGCTGGCACGTCCTTATCCAGCACACCAGTAATCAGTTGTGGAAGAGAAGAGAAAAGTAAATTAAAGAAGATGAGATACCACTGGTCAACCATCGATGAGCCAGAGAAACCACAGTAGAACTGGTACCAGAAGAGAAGGGCCACAAACATCTGAAAGAGAAACAGCAATGCTGTAAATATTATAGGAGAAACAGGATCATCATCCCACTGTGTGCTGAAACCATTCTGATTCCAGTTCTGCAAGGACTTATACGTGAACTCTAAACGCATGGGTTTTCTAATGAAAACTAGTCTTGAACTTGCTGTTCCTCATGCCCATACCACTTAGCTAAGCCACAGTTTGGCAGTCCCGGAAGTCTGTGCTGCTGGAACCTCAGATCTCATGAGTCAGTGCTGGCTTCACACAAAATTAACTTTCTGCTCAAGTGAAACTCTGAGATACAATTTAGTTAACCATAAAAAGCTCTCCTAACCATTGCTGACCTGTAGGTATATGAGTACTGATCCCACAGCACTTACATTACTGTCGTAAGAATAAACATTTCAGTAATAATACTTCCTGCTGGTTCAAGATGTTTTGGGAGGCTCAGCTAGTCTTCAAAAGGTAAATGCAGCATTTTTCCAAGACCAACATGAGACTTCCAGAAGCAAGAAATGTGAAACAATAGGGTATAACAAAGTTGTCTTAACTATTCTGATCTTTGTGCTTTGAAATTCAGCAAATGAGCAGTGCTGTGAGCTATGATGGAGTAACTGCATCAGTCAACAAGGGAAGATCAACCGATGTCATCTACCTGGACTTCTGTAAGGCCACTGACAAGGTCCCATACGACATCCCGATCTCTAAATTGGAGAGATATGGATTTGAAGGGTGAACCATTCAGCAGATAAGGACTTGGCTGGATGGCCACAGCCAGAGAGTTGTGGTCAACAGCTCTATGTCCAGGTGGAGGCTGGTGACAAGTGATGTCCCTCAGGGGTTTTTCTTGGGACCTGTACTGTTTAACATCTTTATCAATGACATGGATGGTAGGATTGAGTGCACCCTCAGCAACTTTGCAGATGACACCAAGCTGAGTGGTGCAGTTGATACAACAGAAGGAAGGGATGTCATCCAAAGGGACCTGGACAGGCTTGAGAAGTGGGCCCATGTGAACCTAATGAGGTTCAACAAGTCCAAGTGCAAGGTGCTGCATCTGGGTCGGGGCAATCCCAGACATGAGTACAGACTGGGTGGAGAACTCATTGAGAGCAGCCCTGAGGAGAAGGGCTGGGGATTCCGGTTGACAAAAAGCTTGACAGGAACCAGCAATGTGTGCTTGCAGCCCAGAAGGCCAACTGCATCCTGGGCTGCATCAATGGAGCCATGGGCAGCAGGTTGAGGGAGGTGATCGTCGCCCTCTGCTCTGCCCTCGTGAGGCCCCACCTGGAGTCCTGCATCCAGGTCTGGGGCCCCCAGCACAAGAAGGATGTGGACCTGTAAGAGTGGGTCCAGAGGAGGGCCACAAAGATGATCAGAGGGCTGGAGCACCTCTCCTATGAAGACAGGCTGAGAGAGCTGGGGATGTTCAGCCTGGAGAAGAGAAGGCTCCAGGGAGAGCTCATTGTGGCCTTTCAGTACATAAAGGGGTCTTATAAAAAAGATGGAGAGTGACTTTTTACATAGAATCATAGAATGGCCTTGGTTGAAAAAGACCTTAAAGATCATCTAGTTTCAACCCCCCTGCTCTGGGCAGGGTTGCCAACCACTAGAGCAGGCTGCCCAGCGCCACATCCAGCGTGGCCTTGAATGCCTCCAGGGATGGGGCATCCACAACCTCTCTGGGCAACCTGTTCCAGTGCCTCACCACCCTCTGAGTGAAAAACTTCCTCCTAATATCCAACCTAAATCTCCCCTGTCTTAGTTTGAAACCATTCCCTCTTGTCCTATCACTATCGACATGTGTAAACAGGCGTTCCCCCTCCTGTTTATACGCTCCCTTCAAGTACTGGAAGGCCGCAATGAGGTCTCCCCGGAGCCTTCTCTTCTCCAAGCTAAACAAGCCCAGTTCCCTCAACCTTTCTTCATAGGAGAGGGGTTCCAGTCCTCTGATCATCTTAGTGGCCCTCCTCTGGACCTGTTCCAAGAGCTCCACATCCTTCTTGTGCTGGGGGCCCCAGGCCTGCACGCAGTATTCCAGGTGGGGTCTCACCAGAGCAGAGTAGAGGGGGACAATCACCTCCCTCTCCCTGCTGGCCATGGGCAGATAGTGATAGGACAAGGGGGAACAGTTTTAAACTAAAAGAGGAGAGATTTAGATTAGATGTTAGGAGGAAATTCTTTACTCAGAGGGTGGTGAGGCACTGGAACAGGCTGCCCAGAGAAGTTGTGGATGCCCCATCCCTGGAAGTGTTCAAGGCCAGGCTGGATGGGGCTTTGAGCAACCCAGTCCAGTGAAAGGTGTCCCTGCCCATGGCAGGGGGGTTGGAACTATGTGATCTTTAAGGTCCTTTCCAACCCAAGCCATTCTGTGATTCTGTGATGATTCTGTACAGATTCTTCAGCCTTCCATACTCTTCATTTGAATGAAGAAATTGTATACACAGCAGTGGAACTGTTAATGCAGTTTGGTTGGAATCACCCATAAAGGTACAAAACATACAACTCATTTCTTCTACAATCTCTGCAGCATGGAAAATCCATGTTTTTAGGGCTCAGGAGAGATGCTGATCTCACCTGTGAGGGGTGGATTTGAAGCCTAGAAAAAGATGGGCAGCTTCCTAGGGAAGGAAATAAATTCACAGGCTTGGTGTTCCTAATAGTCCAATTTTAATTATTCTTTATAAAGTGATTAACACTACATAGAAGGCAACCAGAAAAACCTCGACAACTACCCCTCAGGGGTTTTCCTCATTTTAACCATGAAGGGAATTGACATGACCTCTCCTTTCATTTCCTCTTCTTTTCATATTTTGTTCTCAAAAACTTTCAACCATCTGGAATATGTTAACCCTTCATCATCTTCAGGTATACAGAGGGAAATATATATCTGTTCTATCTGTACCCTAAAATTTAAGTGAAATTCAAACATGGGAGAAAGATAGCCATGGATTGTTTAGGCAGTGAAAACTGTTGTAAGGAGAATAAGCATATCTTGAACAGGAAAATTGCCACAGAATAAGAGGCTTAGTCCTGCTGCATATAAATGCACATATATATATGTATATATAGAGAGATATAGAGTATGTATATGTTCAGGTGATGTTTGCATACTACATTGAAGTAGCTTGTATATCAGTAGCAACATATCTCACAATCTGTGAGCCCATTCTATAGACTAACCTATTACAAGTTAAATGGTAGCATTTTCTATGGATCACTTCTACAAGTGTTTCATATATTTCAGGAAAAATACCTTCCTTTGCCCAAAAGAAGACTGAGTTAGCAGAGCTTACTATTTTCTGAACAGTTGGCTGGAAGATGGCAATTTCATTTCACAACTGAACAGACTTTGAAATTTATTTCTTTTCCACACCCAAAGAACAACAAAACTTCCCAAGTCTTTTCACAAAATGGAATTGCAATAAATACATGGGTTTAGATACTTTTTTCTTGCTCATTTGAAATAAACAAAATCCAGCTAATCATGGACATAAAAAATTTTCCTGTCTGGAGCCTCGCTAAAATTAACCTGTCTTGGAAACAGTTTGTCTTTGACAAAAATGGCTAATTTGATGAAAACATAGTCAGTTGAAAATTTTCATACCGCCTCTAGTATGGGTCTTAGCAGTGCTGTCAAAGAAAGCTGTACAAATAAATGACATTTCAGTAACCAGGCTTAAATGAACTTTTTTTCCCCGTGAAATTTTATTTTGTATTAAACAAGTATTTAATTTGATCTCAAACATAGCATTTCCTCATTTGTGTGCATTACCGCACTGAGAAACAATCAAACCAAATTAAATTTAATGAATTTTTTGATATAAGAATTGAGTTAGATTGTAGGTAAAAAAAGGTTTCTTTTTTCCCCCCAGCTGAGACTCTTTTAGGAATTTGGCTCCAAAAGGAATACCTCAGTGAATAAAATATATGTCAAAAGATGTCCAGTGCTCTCTTGCAGAGATAATGTATACAGGAGAACAAGCAGTACATGCTTATGTAGTAGAATTTGTTTATATGAAATCCCTTTGTATCAAGCTCAGACATTTCCAGTCATGTTATATTTTATTTTATATTTTATTTGTATTTTTATTATCTCTACCAAGCCAAACATCTTGGATAAGTCATCTGAGTTTCCAAATGGCTTTTGCAGGAATTTGGAGTTTAAACTTCAAGCTAGGTTCTACTAGAGAATGGAAAATTTCATAATACGAGCAAATGGGAAAAATAAAACTTGAGTAAGTAGAAAATTTGCAGAACATTTGCACTGTAGCTATCTTGCTCTCTATGGAGAATCATCCAGAACCTTCTCTTTGCAGAAGGATCAGGTGCTCCTATCTTTCATTTTTGAATATTCTTTCGTTAAAGGCAGGCACTGTGTCAGACTTCTATATGCCGGATATGCCACTACAGTTTTAGAGTCAGTAGAAACAAATATTGCTCAGAAAGCTCTGAAGGCTGCCAAGGCAGAGCCAACACAAAGAGATATTCTTCAGTTATATTCTAGCCTTGAGGCAGCAGCTTCTGAAAATGTCTTACTAAAAATGGCATGAGAAATAATACTTGTAATCAAGAGAAGTTGTACCAAAGGAAATGGAAGATTTTACAAAGGCTGAACAAAAATGTAGATATATAAACAAGATCTCTGGCTGCTGATTGCTGGAATGTCTTACGTGTATTACCTCGTTTTTTTTTTTAATTTTAATATAGGATGGCTCTGAACACCCTTCTTGGAAGTTGATGTGACTTAATATTGTCAAGCCAAAGGGTGTCTTGGAAACATACAGCACTGGGGATGGGAGTACAGATGTTCAGCATCAAGCCATAATACTCAGGCATGTGAACACCAGCACATATTTCCCTGCTGTGTTTCAACAGGTGGATGTCTGCTCACTGCAACATTGTTTAAATCTGCTTGCTATTCCATACTCAGGCAGCAATTCAGACTTTCCAAGTCCCTTCTGTTTTTTGTGTCTCTAAGGATGCTTGCATGCAGTTTCTGATCAGACCACAGAAGGTACTTTATCATGCTTCTGTTAACACAAAGCTGGTTTATTAATGCTTTAGTTCCTCTACGTATTCTTATGATATTCAAAATTTAGACCAAATAATGGTCTTTTCCTGATAAAATACCTACCTCAGGTTGAGATCAAACGGCGATTAGTCAGGCCAAGAGAAATTTACATAAAAAAGTTACCACTGATTAAAAAATTGAAGACTAGATGGAATTTAGAAAGCAACTTTTACAAAACTGAGAGCTACGCTTTTTTCTTAGTAAGATTTTGATACTGAAGATGAGATCCACTCTCCCACTCACAGTTCACACACTACCCTCTGGAGCACGCAGAGGTCTGAGAGCTCTGTCTCTTTTTCCTGGTTCTTCATATTCCTTGCTCCCAGGGTGATTTGTGGGTGTTGAAAGTGAGCAGATCTGTGTGCCAGACAGCGACTCCCACGCAGCTGATGGAATTCTTGGTTGTCTTGTTAGGCAGTTTTCAATCAATCACCTTCGTACTCCAAGATCAATGCAAAGGGACTTTTTTAGAGCCAAGGAGTCGAGCTGCTACTGGCTCTGTGCCCAGTACTGGACTAACTCCTGTTGCATACACCAGGGAGGAAATGCAGACCCTTAGTCTGTTCTTTACCACGGTGTGCTTCCTTTCTAATGTGTTCTTTTGGTTAGTTGGGAATAAGATAAATCAGTAAAAAATCTTCCAAATCTTGGCATCTGAGACACACAGATGACTCAAATTATCACAAGTCACTAGGGAAAATGTACAGTGATTCATAAGCAATTACAAGATAGGGTCAGGAAGAGAAAACACACCACACTGATACTTTGGACCAATGCTGAATGGCCTTGGCATTAAAGATGCCTGTGTCTAGCTAGCTAAATTCTGCAAAACTGCTCTATAAAGAAACTTTTCTTAAGCAGCGTTTGTTATTTCTGTTACCTAATTTGCACATTCAGCAGCACACTGTAGCTGTTATGGAGTGGGTCTTGTATTTTTGCAAATGGTAGCCAGCTGTCTTTCAACTCTGCAAGTTTCTTTGCAGCTTATTTATAAACTGTTTGAAGGCTGACCTAATGCTCACTTAGCACAGAATAAACCCTGGATACATGTGGCGTCACAAAGCTGCCAAGTTAAACACTTACTGCATTTTTGTAGAAGAAATACAGCACCATGTTGGCAAGTCGGGAATAACACCAGTGGCCATGAACAAGCAAGAGCTTCTCCAAATGCCGGAACCTCGGGATTGCAAAGTCGCTTGCCATCACCGCCTTTAAGACAGAAAAGTGGAACCATTATTGTAAAGCACCACTTTCAACCCCAGCAGTGATTCTAGTCATCTTCTCAACTCATACAGTCAACAGAAATTGTGGCGATGAGGAATCAAATCCATTACAGTGCATGTGAAATGCAGCTGTTGCCTTGGAATACCCATAAGCAAACCTGGTGGCCTTGCAGAACGTGCCAGGAAACCTGGTCCTTGCACAGAAAAGATTAAGGTGCATGCTCCAGGTGGTGACAACCAGCATGAAAGTGAGAGGTGGGAGAACGGATGGCAATTAGTTGCATGAGCATGAAGGCTCAGGGTAATATGTGTGTGAACATCTCGGTGGCTGTAATATCTTTTTCTGTAAGACCAAAGGGTTACTTACAGGGCAAAATGAACTTCCAGAGAATAAAATAAGAAAAGCACACTTAAGAACTTGCATCATAATTACTGGACTTTAAAAGACAGAACAATAAAAATACTAGTTTTAAATAATATTTGCAATCCCGGCTTATAATCCTGACTCGAATGTCCTGAGATATCAGTATTTCGAGGGATTTTTTAAATTGTGTGCTAAAACTGTCTATGAAAAATCATGCTAGATGAGACTCCTCTGGGACTGTGCAGACTGCTAAATCACATTGACAGAATGAGTCACCCACTTTCTCTCTACTTCTGACTGACTAAAATTCAAGGCACTGTACATCTAGATGAGACTGTCTTGTAAATGATGGTTATCACAGTTGTTTCACAATCTTCCATATCCCTAGGATCACATTAAGATTTCATGTAATACTACTTTACCTTTCATTTTTGATTTTAATATCAACATTCTTCTCACAGTTCAGCAGAAGCATGAGGAAAGGCGAAAATCTCCAGAGGACCAAAAAGTTTTCCTCACACTCTGTAGGGTATATTTTGGCTGTGTTTTTGAAAAAAAGACATCTTTCCTTTTAATTCTTCCTAATTCCCTTTCTTGGTCAGTCATCAAAAGGGCTCAGTTTTCCCAAGTAAGTGCTTTTAGAAGCTATTAAGATAAACCATACAGTATGCAAGAAAAGGTGTACATACAGTGTAATTTAAGCAGTAGATTTATATGAGCACTGGGACGTTTTTTAATATGTTGACCCATCCTGGGATTTCTTAGGTACTGCAATACAGTTGTTACAACCTCACTGTACACAACAGTCTGATTTGTCTTGTAGACAAGTTGCTCTTCACAGTTTGAGAACAGAGCTGTCCCACATCTGCTTCCTTGTCCTCCACCCAATCTCAGCCTATTCCAGTGTTAAAGCAAAACTGCTAGCTTTTTTTCTGGTATGTTTCTAGCATATTACTTCGCAACACATTGTGAGAAGTGTCAGGGTTTTGGGTTTTTTTTAATTGCATTTTGATTAGAGTGAGGAACATGGAAAGACAGTGTTATCCAATTACATTTGCATGTTTATTTCACCTCAAAATATCCTCTTGATTTTCACTTTTTAATTTTTTTATGCCAGCTTTTTCAAGGGAAAAAATGATTCATGCTCCACACACTTCCACAGAATGTGGAAAGAAAATAAATCAGACAGTATTGCTGTTTTAGACATCCAAATCCTCAACGCCTTTTGAGTATCTGCATGTGTAAGATTCTGACAGTTGTTTATAGTAAAAAGGCCTGCATGGTTCTTAGGATCTTGGAGCAAAGGAAGGGATCTACAAATATTTTCCACTCTATTGAACTTTCATTTAGAAAAAAATAGGTAGTTTAATAGGTTAATGAACAAATAGCTTTCAGATTTAAATACATGCAAAAACCAGGGGCATTTGAGGACTAGTTATTGTAAGTGCATGAGCTTAGCTGAAAGTAGCGTAACGGGGAGAGAAGTTAAAAAAATGCTATGAATACTACATATGTCTGCATTAGGAAAAAAAGTGATCTGAATTAATACATGGATGACAAGAGCTGATACGTTGGTAAGAGATGCTAAGACCCAAGGAGCTAGGGGCAGATCTTTTTTCAATTGATAGGCTTGGAAGAGACCCCCCCAGTCTCCTCTGGGTTCTCTGCAGCCTGGACTGCCTGCAGAGTGATACTATGAAACTATGCAAAATGCTCAGGGCTTTGTTATGTAGAAATGAACATAGTCGGTACCAGCTTAATCCAAGACTTCCTTTTCTCCTGCCCTCTCCATCCACCAAAGTCAGACTCATAGGGCCTATGGCTGGGATGCCATATGCACAATGAATATCTGAATATTTTTGTGGTAGCTTCTTCCAGTCTAAGTTACAGCTGCTACCATATCTAGAGAAGCATTTTTAATAGATTTCAAGCCTGAAATCTTTCTGTTTGAATAGCACCGATGGACATCCACTTGCACTGGAGATGACTTTGACTGAACCCACTGGATGATTAAAACAAGAAGGAGAAAAAATGTAATAGCTCAATTGGGTCAAGCTGAAGCCCATCTTCCCTAGTATTCAGCCTCCAACAACGGCCAAGATGCCTTTGGAAGATAATATAAATAGGAAAAACATCTGACTTTTCTCCAGAGTACTGTCCTAGCTTCTGCTGATTTGCATGTCAGAAAGTGCACAAAGTTGCCATCCAAGTCCATGGCTCAGTTAGACTGTTATTTTATAAATTTGTGTTTTTAACCCAGTTAAATTATAGCATTCATGAAATCCCATGGAATGAAAATCTATCACCAACTTGTGCACTGTGTGAAGGAGGCCCTTCTTCCCTTTTGAACAAAACATCCAGCCAGAACTGCAAAAAAACACAATGTGGGTCAGAGAACCACCCATGGTAACTAAGTTAAGGAGTACGCTCATCTGCTCAGGTCCTCCTGGGAAACACTTCCCATCATGCCTGAAGAGCTCTTTGTTGTATACTGAGCTACTCTGTTTTCTCATGTAATCTGTCAGTACCCAGCCTAAATACAAGGTAGGTTGTAGAAATGAGGTATCTTCCTCATTCTCTGTGTCTTATTGCCACTTCTGGTGCTAGCACTGCAACTGCATTAGCATTAGGAGGCACAGGCATTAGGTAATACAGCAGGTAATGCGTCCTATAAATATACATACTCTCTTTTGGGGATGGGAGAAGTGCCTGTTATATGGTGGCAAATACAGTAATAACAGGCCAAACACATCCAAAAGACTGAAGGGCAGGTCCCTTTATCTTGCCATTCCCTGTGGCAGGAAATGGGGAGAAAACCAACACTTGGAATGGTGCTGTAGGGAGCAGTGGTTCTGCAAAGGGCTGCAATTTTCTCTTTCTTCACCGTTCTGCTGTCTGAATAAGGCTAAGTAAATGAGATGTGTGGGTGTATGGGCTAAGAGATACCACCACACCATGCAAATAAGCTGCTTTAGCTGGATGGGCTTGTGCAGCTATTCAACGGCAGTATACCCAAGCAGTGCAAGAGAGAGGAGAATAAAGCCAGAATAAGGTGAACCTTATTTACTGTCTAAATAATGCATAACTGAGCTTTTTCCTCCTCGAAACCAGTATTTAATAAATGATTTTGTAAAATATATTGCTTAGAAGAATCTGATAAGTTGAATTTTCTGAGAAGGTTACATGTGTAAGCTCAGCACAGACCTGAGAACAAATACAAACTCAAACTCAAGCTGAAAGCATTCTTATGGAGCACAACTGGCACTCCTCAGCACAACTTGCAGCTGCTCCTTTATTTGCGCTGGCTATCCAAAGGCAGCTTCGTCAAGCTAGCATATGGGAAGTGCCTATTTCACCCTTTCATGGGAGTGCTTTTCAGTGAATGAGCAACATTACCTGCATGCCTTCTTGACCAGAGATCCCCACGCCAACATCCGCAACTTGGATCATACTGACATCATTAGCACCATCACCTAAAAATGACAAGATAAGGTTTTGTTTGTCACTAGTAGACCAGGAAAAATTGGAAACAGCATAGAAAAGGAAAACTAGTTGTTATTGAGTTTTGGCTGAGTGTCGTTAAGGGAGATGTGGGGTACGAAAGGATCCATCTTTGGAACATAAGTTTCAAAGCTTGGCAAAGCTGCTGATACATTTTTATATTCGTAGATTTCTTTTATCATGGCAAGCAAAAATAAACCAAACACCTCTCTTTTTAGTTAGACCTAAAATATCAGGCCTGAACTGTACAAATACTAAAACACTCCAAGAGTGAGCTTCCTAACACTCTTGCTTCCTGGTAACTATCTGTCTGCAGTCAGGTATGATTAAGAATGAAATGTGCAAGGAGGCCTAAAGCCAATGAGGATGCTGACATAGTGAAAAATACAATAAAGTTAAAAAGCAAATGAATTCTTGACTTGGGTTGACCAGTCTGAGATCTCTAATACATCATCACAGGTAGATTTATCTGCAGTGGTTGCACAGTCACCATCTCTTGCTCCGTTTCTAATCATGATACCACAAGTGACAGGTGACAAAACCGATGTCTTTGTGATTCTGCAAAACAACCCCAAGTTAGCTCATGTTGGTTAAAAACGAAGATGGGACAACTGGGTTTTTAAGCCAGAGCAGGAGCTTGAATTTAACTCACATGTTCACGTTGCTCAGAAAGAATGAAAACACAAGCTGCCCAATCTCCACTATTGTTTTTAAGTTTTCTGGATAATTCAAGTTAAGCAGTTAGATATTTTGACAACATATTCAAATGATTATGTCCATGATCAGTCAGCCAAAGACATAAATTAAGTAAGAGGAAGGCATATTTGAGCTAGATGTAATGTGGTGGGCACTGGAATTATTATAATCAGCACGCATTTGGTGCTGTGGATGTCACAGGAGTCTGGCAATTATTATATGTACTTAGGACTTCTGATGGGTAGGTCCAACCCATGTGTGTTGCTGTTATGATTAACCAAGATAACTAGATGAAAGCTAGGATGTTTTGTGACAATATATGCTACGATCATATCTTCTAGTGCAACATGAACCTAAACTTGAGATATGGAAAGAAAAGCTGGTTGATATGTCATAAAAATCAGATGTAAAAATCATGGAAACATGAAAGATGCTGTCAGATTTAAACCAGGGTGTCTGACAAAATCTGCCCTTTGCCAATTGAACAGTTAGCTGGGAAGTAGTGTAACAGCTGGCATGATGCCCGTCATAAATTCATTCTTTATACAGACATGGCCAATTCATGCCTATGTTGTATGATGTACTTGTGATGAAAAATGCAGAACCTTGAGCTTAATCATGACCGGATGAAATAACACTGAGCACGCTTTTGTTCTGTGTAATACAGTGATTGCAAAATGGTGTTCTGCACAGTATCAGCTAACCCAATTCTTCACAGCAGTGTCTGGACATGCCAAAACCTCACAGCATCCCTGGATTGTCAGTACGTAACTTCCGTAGGAAGAAATCCCAAATACTACTCCAGAGCTCTATATTGGTTTTGAATAAATGTGTTAGAGTTGTCTGAAACATTTTCAGACAAAACTAGAAGGTACGTTAGTTGTACAGCAGCTGGAAGGATCCTGTTGCAAGTCAAAAAACCAAGATTCTAAAGGCACAATAAACATCAATGCAGGCTAGTTTAAAATGAGATATTTACCTATTGCCAAGGTCATTGCTTTCAGTTTGTCTCTGACTAGTTTCACTACCATGCTCTTTTGGAGTGGTGTAGAGCGACAACACAGTACTGAACGGCATCGCTTGGCTAGTGCAAGAAATTTATCTTCTAGTGTAGGTTCCAGGGCATAAGCTAGAGTCCTTCCATCAATCACTAGGCCTAAGCTGGAAAGCACAGAGGAAGAGGGTGGATAGAGAGGGGTGAACCCAATAGTCATGTTTCCAGTAGCTTCGTCTATTGTGTTGTTTGAAAATTTAGACTCTACGCATTGCAGACACTGCTCCAGCAAGACAGCACATGTCTCCTGAAAAAAAATTCAAAATAAATATGCTTGAGAGAAAAGAACATGTATTCAAACATTTTCGTTTGCTATATATTTAAGCATAAAGAATATGGGGAATGTGTTATATTTGTTGCACGGTAAAAGTTTTAATTTCTAATATTCTTTTTCACTATTAGCTCTTAACACATTTTTTGCCAAAGATATGACAGCAATGAGGACATGAAAGGCTTAAAACCTAATTCCTCTTTAACATGCAGTATTGTATGCTAAACTAATTTCTTTCAGCTCCTTCTTAGAATAACAGTGTCGGGGAATGATATAATCAGTATCAGTACCAAGTTAAGCATGGTGATAAGCACCGTATATACGCCTACAACTCATATCAAGTAGTTATGCATTGTTAAAGGCCAATTAAAGGTTATTTAAGCTGAATTCTCTGTCCTAGCTGTACTCAACTAAAACATGTTATTGAGAATATATGAACATTTAAAATGAAATGCTACTGGTTGTACAGCAAAGTATGACAAAAAAACAAAAGATCATGGAAAGTCAGTTTACCAGTTCAGTTGATACACTCAAGAACGGAAAATGCTGTTATCTTTTCTTCCTTTTCGAAAGGAATTGGAGATGGATACTGCTTGCCTACCTCTCCTCTGCTGATCTGAAGTCCAATTTTATCACCCCATTAAAGGACTATAGCACTATCGGTCTGGTTCCTTGCATGTTAGACCATATCAGTATACTCTTGGTGACTGTCTGCTTGCAACAAGTTGAGCACAGGAAAGATCAGTAATTCAGAAGAATTAGAAAAGGTCTGTTAGGAAGCAAGTCATTACTGCAGATGTGATTTTCTGACTCTGAGTGCTAGCACTGAAATTTAAGCATTGCTTCTATCTCCAGAGAAAAACATGAATGCCTGAGTTATCTAAATACTATATTTCAGTGGTGTAAAATAAAGCAGAAATTTTCAATTCAGTTGTTTTCTTCCTCAACAAACGTTTAATAACAGGTTGCTTTTGGTGCCAATAAACAAAACTAGGGACATTTTCAGAATGCGCACCAAAGGCAGGCATTTATTTTGTTATGGCATGTTTTCATTCATGGTGGATCCCAATACACACAGCTAAGTGTCTTCAGTAAGTTTATGATACATGACACTACAACTTAGAAATATAATTCACTGAAAAGTATTCAAAGACATGTCCTACCTGAAAATTACAGTTGAAGCAGGAAAAGAAGAAAAAAAAGAGGGAAAGGAAAAAAAGCCATCAAATTTTTAATTGTACAAGTTGAAAATAAAGCAAAGCTATTTCACAAATAGACTTCAGTATAGTATTGGATCTGCTTACTGGTGACTCAGCGTTCAAAGTGATGATTTCCTCATCATGATCTAGTAGCTTGCAGGCATACGCAATGTTAACAGCTGTTTCTTGCTTGTCTCCAGTAAGAACCCAAATCTGCAACCCAGCTTTGCGCAAGTTTGCAATGGTTTCTGGAACACCATCCTGTAAATGGTCTTCAATGCCAGTTGCACCTAAGCACACAGAAAAAGCAAATTATTCCACATTAAATAAACACTTAGAGTTCACCTCAAATTGTAAGTTTGGATTTTTCAAAAAACAACAGTCACTTTCATTGGGAAACAGCTAAACTAAACTAACAATGGATGCAAGATACAGGCAGCTTTTTGGAGGCATCCAGAGAGAGGAGTAGAAAGCAGCTGGGGTAAACATTTGCATCAACAGCCAACAACAAATCCAGAACTCAAAACTTCAAAAGCAATCTGATGTCACTTCTACTCTCAGTGGTTCACAAGGCTGATGCATCTTTGCTTATTGTTTCTCTGCTTTGTATCTTCGCCATTTCTTCTGAATGCTGCTAGAGAAGATATTGTTGATTCTAGGAGATAGCTTCAGTTCTAAAGGGTCTTGACTGCCTCTCCTCAACTAAAAGAGGCTTGGTCATTAGAGATTTCTCCCTCTCAAAGGGGAAGGACAGCAGAACTGCAGCGTGGCACATCAGACTTTAGACATAAACCTCTTCCTGCCTTGTTGCTGCTTTTTGCTCTTTCAGAAAGACACTGGTTGCCCAATGAGATATAGTAGAGAATAAATCATAAATCTGTTGGTCATGATGTGGAAGTAAAATGTGGCTTTTTCATGCTTTCACTGTATCTTCCTATTTTATTATAATAAACTGAGTATCTTTCCTATGCTTTCATAAATCCATTTTCAAATACTGTAGCAAAAGCAGCTGAAGACCAAATTCAGTGTCACCACTGATACGTCAGTGCTCCACTGAGTTTCAGAGAGGTTTCAATGTAAGCCCTTGCTACTAGGGAACCTGGAGATGACAAACATGGAAATTACCTGGAACATCAGAAAGAGGAAAGCAAAGTTCTGTCAGCTATTTATTATTGCTATGGTTTCTCTTTGAAGAAAAGCATTTTAGCAATAGAATTCCACCTGAAGTCTGAGCACCAGTCATGTAGGTGAGAACACATTCTCAGTGCAATGTCATGAAAGCTTTTATTATCCAAACAGTGCACAAAGGAAAAAAACATTCGTTTACCAGACTCACTTTTTTATTCCCAGAACCTAAGCATAACTGACCACTACAAGACACAAACCACATTATGAGGTTCCTGAATAATGATTCCTGACTGAACAGGTAGTTTAATTCTGGCTAGAGCTCACTTATTAATCTCACAGTTCAATTTCAGTATTTTTTGTTTTCAGAGCATAGCTAGAGCCAAGAGGGGCAACCATGGTGGGATCTTCCTGATTAACGTGGTCAGAACTAGTCACCTCATGCTCCCCTTTAAGTCAGAGGAGAGAAACAGCCACTTCAAAGGCATGATTCATCTAATCCTAAAGCAGGTATCTAAGAGATCAAATTAACTGCACTTTCTGTTTTTTTCTCTCTCCACCGGTTATATAGGGAGCCTGAGAGATCTATAGTAGACACATCAGAAGTTGGGTGAGGTGGATCTTGTCTCCCAGAGACAGGCATGTTGGCAAATACTGAAGGTTGCTACCTCCATCAGTGTTATGGCTGTCCCAGTTCCCTTGCCAGAGAAAGCAGTTGGATGCTTGGAGTAATAGTGGATATATATACATTTTAGAATCTCAGTGCTTTCAACATCTCAACTGAGCAGAGAAACAGAATGGAATACATTTTACATACACTGATTTTAACTATGCCATATGAAGTACTGCAATCCCCTTCCACAGATCGCACAGGCCCTGAGCACATGTGCTGAACCTGATGTATATGAGAGTTGATGCCTCTCACAACTGCAGTTTATGAGCTCTGCTTTACGAGCATCTCTGGTGCCCTTGAGTCATGGAACTCTCTGACATGGTAAAGTGGCACTAAGCTAACAAAATTCTGGTGACAGGTTGGGCCAAGTCCTTCTCCTACTTGGAGCAGCAGTTCCCATTTATGATATTGTGTCAATTGCATCTCTTGTTTTACTCCACTCATTTCACTAGTGTTAAAATGATTACAGGAGCAAGGAAAACAGGATATATCTGTTACACTAATTATAATCCCATTCCTTTTTTGGTGCTGCACATGACAGCTATGACAAAGTCCAAAAGAAGCTAATTTCTGTATTGTCAGAAAGCATTTAAAGGAAAGAATGGATTTCATAGCTAAGCTTTCAGAATTTTCAACACATTTTAGTTTCATGTCCAGCTCTCACTTCATTACCTAGCAGATGCAGATTCTTCTCTATCTGCAGTGCTGACTGAAACAGGAGCTCTTCACGATTTTCAATAGAGGATTCTGCTTCCAAATGACTTTTTAACCAACAGGCATACTCCTCCTTGCTGAGAACCTGTTTAAAAGAGTACAGTGAGGGCACAGTCAAAGTAATGCAAAGGCATTCATACTTTACTGAATAAAATGAAAAAAAATGTTATAAATCAAGAACAATAAATTAATAAATGCCTTCAGTAATCTTTGTCAAGACTCTCCTTAAAAGCAAACTAAGAGCCTACATTTACTTACTCTTTTTGCAATACACAGGGTCCGCAGCCCATCTACAGCATACAGATTAAGGTAATTCTGGGTTTTGGTTTGGATTTTTTTTTGATGTTTGCCCCGAGGGTCACCTAGATAAGAACAAAGAAGTGATTGAAAAATAACAGCAGCTGAATGGCCTTGGAGAATGGAAACATGTCTACAGTACTTACTGTACCTCCACTTTAAAACTGATACTTTTAAAGAGCTGTTGATGTCTCCTGGAAAACTTTCAAGTCAAACATTCCATTTAGAAAAAAAATCCTGTCTTTTTGTTGTATCTTTTCTTTCCCCTCTCTTCAAAAGTCATCGTGAATGCATGTTAGAAGGACCATCTTTTTCTTACTTCTTAAGTATTTGTTTGGCCTGAATACTTTGAGAAATCATGATAATCTTCACAGCAAACAATAACATCAGAAGAAGTATGATTTCAAATAGAGTATTAGCAAATGCTTCTGTACATCTCATCACATACAGAAAAATGGCACTTACTTAAAAATAGCACTTAGTTTTTCTCAAAAGAACAAGAAACTGCTCTGTTTTCTATATCTAATTATATGAAGGTACTACTGTTACTACTGTATGGATACTACTCATTGGTCTGAGTCAATGCAAAGTTCTGATTTCATTTAGAACACAATTTATGCTTATGCAGACCTCACAGCTAGCTTCTACCCTGAATGCATCAGCACAACTTCCACTCAGCATTACTCTTCCCTTAAAGCCATGTGCAAGAACTCAGAATCAGGACTGAACTTCTATTCCTTTTCTCTCTTTAGCTGAGATTGGCTCAATGTGCTCGCACTGTGATCAAAAAAGATTAATGAATATGATGGTAACACATTTTGTTCCATCTTATTACCTGAAATGAGGTCTTCAAAAGTTAAAAACAGGTGATATGTATCTTTTTTATCATCTATGATCAAGACAGGTTCATGTACAATGTACTGTCATAGCGACCTTCAATAATACAAATTGCAGTGTTACTACTAAAGGAAAGTGATAAGTTTTTAGATTGAAACCATTGATGAGAATGACTGGTACCTTGAGGCAAGCTTCCTATTCCCCGATGTCATCCATTTTTTTAAAAATGTCTGCATGTTTTTTGGCTTTGTAGAATCATCTCAGGATTATAATTCTGTAATTGCAGCTGTTCTTTAATGCAGTATTCGTGTTACTGGTATTTGTACAGTAGCTATTCACAGAGTCAGGTGAACACTACTCATAACCAGAAGTCTGAGCGCTTGCAGAGACCTAATACAGATGATCTGACCTGTGCTTCTCTCTCTCAGCTGACCAAACTGAGGACCTATGGTCACTATGCCCTTACCATAAGCAGTTAATGCAGGTATCTAAATTAGATGACAGGAATATCCTATTGTTTAGACTTCTCAGTGCCCATGTTCCCAGCATGCATTCATACTCAACTTGATCTTGCTGTATGTGACCATGTACATGCATATCTGTCTATCTATACACACACACACATCAGCACTTTCATATTTATACAGCAGCACGTTGTCTAATGGGGCATTTGGAGGCTTCGGTGCAAACATTTAGAAGTATTGATACTGTAGGAAGGAAGGAGTTGGGCGTTTGGAATCCCAATATTCTGCTTTTTGTTCCTGTTACCTCGACTATGTGTCAGCATATTTTACTCTCCGTATAGCTATTTTCTCACCTTTAAAAACTGTTCCATCTTCTCTAGGTCTGCAAAGTTGGGAGTGCACACACCCAGCTGTTCCAAAAGGACTCCATAAGGATCGTGGTATTTCATGCATTCCTCATCTCCAATTAAGGTCATGTGGCAAATACTGGTAGGAATATCCTGGTAGGCCTGTCCATCTACCTATTCATTCTGCCTATGCTATTACTACAGATTTTCTCAGGTGGACAATACAGATGTATTACTCTGGAAGAGCATCCCTATGAGTATTACCTGAAATTGGAAAGGCCTGTCTTACACTGTAGCTTGTGGCTCCGACATACACACCACAGGTTCCTGCGGAAGCTAGTTAAGCAGCTCACAGACAGATTCAGCTGCAACATACAGCAGAAATATGCAGATACTGAACTGGCAACCTAATGGTTTCATTTAGCTTCTTTTCTACCTGTGCATAATAGCCTTTTTGGCATATGCGAGTTGGCTGTATAACATACGATTTTTTTACTGGGAGAAGTATTGCTGCACACCTTCTAGGAGGCTTCTGGTATGACTGAGTCAGCCTTTTTTTACTTTAAAAGAATAAAGTAGGCAAGCACTGTTTCTAATTTATTGTGATACATCACTATTCTAGAGACAAATGCCTTATTTCTTGCATATCCCACATCGTCTTATGTGACTGGCTATTTAAGTCACCCACGGATTTCAAATGGTGCAAATTTGAATAGGTGCTTAAACACAGCAAAAGTCATTTCCACCTACTTCAAGTGGCATTAACCACTTCAGATCTGTGTAAATACCATGGGTACTAATGCAGTGATCACAATGCCAAATGCTTACACTGTCTTCAATGAACAAAGACAGTAATTATCTTTAAATAGAGATGTGCACACCACTTTCCATGTGAATTCTCAATTCCAGCATGAAAGACTGCACTTCCCTCCTCCACCAGCACACCAATGGGAGCTAAAACTCCTTGCAGCTCTCCGTATGCCTTATCAGTCTTACCCGGAGATTCACCTTGGCTCAAAAGATAGAAGGGGAGAAGGAATCTCCCCTTTTTGCAGACAAAATCCAGTAGTGGAGATTCTTTTTCGTTGGGGTGATGCAGTTTCTATGCTTAGCAGCATGACCACATGCACTATGGAAGTGCAAACCAGTGAATAAGTCTGTTACAGAAGAATGATAGAGAGCTAGTGGCATTTTGCTTGCTTCATTTCCTTCCATAATCACAAGCTGTAGAAAGCCAGCCCAGTCATTGTTTTCTCAGTGACTTATGTTCACAGTTCCTGTGAGAGCTGGTTATTGACTCAAACAGTAACTTTCTTATTTATGAACATAGTGACTGTTGAGATAAAGTAAAAACAATACACTCTTGGGAATCATTTCAAGGCTTTTGAAAATATCTGCGTGCTATCAGAAAACATCAGCTTTCAGAGTCTCGACTAGATATACAGGCAGAACGAATGGAGGCAATTCAGAAACTTTTAAGTTTTGCAGCTTATGGTGATTTCTGTTTTTTTTATATGAGATACAACTGAAGGTACCACATAGTGCTTTTGCATCTAATTTTGTGCTGTTCCTCATGGCATTTTAAAAGGCTCTTCCTCATAGACAAACAAAACCTTTGTGTTTCATAGGACCCAGTCGTGCAAGGAGATTATGGACACAGTGCTGCCTTGGTCTTTTAGTCTGAGAGCACAAGTATTACAAAGTCTCAAAATGCACACCTGTGTACAATTTCCATGCCCCTGAGGCATTAAGATAGCAAAAAAAGAGCATTGGAATTAGCTGTCACATTGGTTCACTCATTGGTCCATTACTTAAAATGATAAATGCCTGAATTCTTGTAGTATTTACATTTCTTCTCACACATTCTATTATCAACAGAGAATAGAATGAAGCCACAGACTGATCCAGCAATATATATATAATATTCATAGCATAAATCCTCATAGGACCTGGGGAATACCTCCCTGTAATGTGAAAAAGAGGCAGCTCCCTCAGGAATTGACAAAATGTCCACTGACACTAGGATACTGCAGGCAGAGACAGTGAGCTCAATTCCGTGATTGAAGCTGTTCAAGAGAAATGTCAAACGTTTTTCAGACAGATCCACTGAAACTCACAGGATTACTGAAGCCAGCAGTGGATCAGATGGCAAGAAAATAAGGGAAACTGCTTATGAAGTTCTAGTGACTCCACTTTGCATTGCTTGCAAAAGCAAAATATACTAAAACTCAGTTCATTTTGGGCTACAAAAACAAACAAACAAACCCACAAATTCAAAGCATCATTCAATTCACTTGCTGTAAAGACGCTGGAATCACTGTATTTGCCCAGCTATGGAATTTGCTCACTGCTAACAATGATCTTCAGGAACTCTGTTCCTGCATCTCTGACACACACCACCTAATGTTGCCGTTGCTTGGTTTCTAGCTGGCCTTGTTGGATCTACCCACCTAGATCCAAGACCAACCCGAAATTTGCCTGAAAATTCTTCCATCCGTTGTATCTAGCATGAACGTACACAGTAGTTTCAAACATAGTCTGTAATATTTTTATTTTATGGTGGTGAAAAAATATTTGAGACTTGGCATAAAATAATCATTTCTTTTTAATGCTCAGTTCTCATTCTGAGAACTCATTTCCAAACATTATTTTCCAGGTATGTTATTAGTAATTCTCTTCAGTACTCCAAAGTCTCTGTCAGTTCTTCAGAGGGAAACAAGTTTCCACAGATGCTCTATGTACCTTCTGTGATATCAGATCTTTACCAGAAAATTATTCATGAATACTTTGTTGTTAGTTAAGGACAAGTTGTTCTTAATTTTTTGGCTGTGCTTTGATTTATGTAGCTGTAAACAGAAAACTAATGCCAACATTTTTCTGTATTTCATTAAACTAAAATTACACAGTATAAGCCTTTCACATTTGTTTACTCCAGCTAATGTCAGAGTAACCACAAAGTCAATGCACTAGTGACACACAGGAAGTACCTCTAGCACTTTCGGGTTCTGTCCATTCATACTGGGGTAACCCTTAAACACTCGATTAAATTCAGTGTTGAACATACAGTAAATTAGATGCAAACTGATTCATGCAAACTGACGCCTCTGTGTTTCTGCTAACTTCTGAAAGCTTACAGGGTTCTTCTTGAATCTAATTCATTACGATTAGCGGCTATTTAATGTTGTCCCTGTTTCATGAGACATCTGGGTGTTGCAGACTTTAGAGAAGTGGTCAATGTTCACAGCTACGTCTATTCCCTACCAGGATTTGAAGCAAAGATTTCTCATCCGAACAGCATCTCTCCTTCTTATTTTGCCACTACCTTACCGTTCTGATGGCTGATTGATTCACAGTGCTCTTTAGTGTCATTGTCAAATGCAACACAAAAGTGTTGATTTATGCAAACATATTACAACAAAAGGAGGTAAAGATTCGCAGATGAAACAGATAGGGGAGCTGGAGTAGGAACTGCTTGGGTTTCACGTAAAATACTGAAATAGCCAAGCACTGCCAGGCATGTTTTCCTGAAGAAATGTAAATTGCTTTCGCAGAGTTTCAAGAAACGCCTTCAAAATAACATTCTTGTACAGAAATTAATTTAACTAATTCTTGTAAGGTAAAGAACCAGTAATTTGTCACAGAAGATTTGCTATAATAACAAAGTACTATAAAAGAGGAGAGAGAGCTGCCATTCCACCCGTCCCTGTATTCACAGCAAAAGCAGGCAGGTCTACGTGCTAGAGAAGGAAGTAAGATGTGATCTTTCAGCAGTCAAACTGAACCACCTCCTCCCACCCCCGCCCCTCTTGCAAAGGTAAGTAAGAGGTGTACCTGAAGAACAGGGTAGAAGAAGATCCATAATGACTGAATCTGCTCCTTTAGTGTAAACATTTATTTCATCTGTGAGAGGATGTCTGACCACTACTGACATCCTCTTCCTGATGGAATCGAAGCCCAATGTATGTAATACTTCAAAGTTTAATGTTCCCAGGTGAGGTAGCTCCACAGATACCTGGTCAGACAGCCTTCCAACCAGAGAACAGTTATACGCCCTCGCTGCGTAGACGAGAGCAGCTTCGTCTGGACTCTCTGCTTCGTAACGGAGTTCTCCTTCCTCAGGTCCACTCCCTACAGCTGTCCTGCCTTGCTGGGAGCTGTAGCCGTTGTTATTCATCTGCGCAGAGTATGCCAGCTTCTCTTCCAGTTTTAATAAAGTGCTCTCAGTAGATGTAGATGAAAGAACACTTAAACCACATCTGTGCATTGATTTACTTGTAGCTAGACTAGATGAACTGCTGCTGTTAGATCCAGAGGTCAAGCGACTGGGAGTGAATCTCCGGATGAAGTCTTCTATGGTTTTAACTGGAGATTTTAGTTCAAATCGATCTCTAACCTTGAGAAGTAAGAAACAAACCAATGAACAAAACCTAAAGAAAAGCTGTACAAGAATTTAGACACCGATATTCAGTCTAAGTAGCTCCAACTTAAGAAGGGACTTTCTTTGAGAGCAAAAAGTAATGGCATTTGTAATTTGAGAAGAGAAAGTAAATGCACAAAACTGACTTAATAGCAAAAAAAAAAAAAAAACCTACTAGAACTTCAGAATTGTGTCTCTGTGTGAAAGCATGTATGCTTGTATTTAAAACATTTTTTTCTCCTTTCACCTCTTCAAATATGACTAATGGATAGACTATCAATGTAGTACATACTGAAAGGCTAATGTTAGCAGGAAGCATTGGCATTCTTTGTGCATATTCAGTGAAGGTAGTAAAAAATACATTAATGCAAGATTTTTCTGTTGAGAAGTGTGAAACCAGAAAAGTTTTATAAGAAAATGCCAATGTCAATGACGTCTTCAATAGCAACATGTTATAAATAACTTCCGCTGTCTTCCCTTTTAGCTTCAGTTTGCTTCAGTTTTATCACTTATCTCAGTTTATCTAAATCTTTTATACAATGTTATTAATTGTAATAGCATATTCATAATAATATATATTAAATTATTGTAAAACAGCATAGCATTCCTAAAGCAGCAGAATTTAGCATCCTCCAAATGCTGCCCTGGCACAAAAACATGTGATTTTGCAGAATAGTTCAATTTTTATTCCAATTTGGAACAGAAACAAATCTCAGAATTTTCTCCAGAATGGAACTTCCAGCTGTGGGCTAGCTTTAATACTACATTCCACTATAGCTTTCTCTCACAGATCATCTTGGGATTGCATTAAGTTCTCATTCATCAATGATAGTACTTTAGGCCGATTTAAGCAGTAATGATCGTTATTTCTCACAATGAGCTTAAGATGCATCTTTATACAATTTTAAAGATTTAAGCAATGTTTCTCAAGCATATTCTCTTAAACTTTTTAAAAAACATCTGACCCTTTTCTTAATTTAATTCATATTTACAAAATATTCACAGACAGCTTATATTCTTTTCAGGGAAGTCTTGCATTTACAATTTTGTTTCCACACAGACTTGCACACTTACATATATAATATGTATGTGCATATGCATATACATATATACATACACGTATATATATTTATTAATTAAGTTACAGTACAAGAACTCAGGAAATTTTCAGAAGTAACTTGAAATTATAGATGAAAGCATATCCTACCCTGAAGGTAAATGAAATAACCTCGTTTAACTAATGCTTGACTGAACCCGCTTATTCACACTGCAGTTCTAGGAGTTGTCTCACAACTAGTTCTAGTTGTTTCTCACTAGAACAGTCAATTTTCATCTTCCCAACTTAAGAGATAAATTAGTATCAATACAAACGAGCCTTAAACTCTATTGTACTGTTTCTTTAACCTACCTTCTGTCGGGGCTGATTTGGTGCAGTAACCACAACTGTATTACATATAGTCAAAGCGATGAAGAAGTCAAAAATGTCACATAGTTCTGGACTCAGATGGGATAATGGCTGTTCGTGGCTCCTCATGATCTCTAGATGCTTTGCACATTCATTCACCTTTTCTAACAAGCTAGGATCTGGTGTGATGTCCTTCTCCTAATAATAAATAGCAGTGATTAATATCAGTGACTCTGATACTTTCTGCAAATTCCAGAGCAGCATCAAGCAAAGTGTCCAAAGCAGTGTCAATACCAACAGTTTTCTGGTGGCCTCATACCACAGAGTGGAGGTGGAGAGGACTGTAACACATCCATTCTAGACAATAAACAGTTAACAATGAGGCTACTGATAGAAATGGAAATGCGAGTAACTGTGTTGTCTGCTTTTTCACTATGGATAATTATACTGGCAATATTCACCTAATTTGGGGGTAGTGGACAGGGGAAGAGTTACATACTAATATTCCTCTGCTCTCCTGGTCTAGTGAAAACATTTTGGATTGTTTGTTAGAGAACAAATACCATCCACACATTTGAGAGCACTTTGTGTGTTTTTTATACTGAAACACAGAGCACTTTCCACTCTATTTCATCAGCACTTTCCACTTCTTTCATCTATTTCTTGTCAGAGCAAACTCTGGTATTCCTTAAGATACCAGGATGCTAGAATGCAAAAGATTAAAAGATAAAACTGAACTAAGGCTCTTTCTTCAGTAGAATTTTATCTGCTGATGCTCAGCAGCTGATGAATCTGAGCAACCACAGAACCACGTGTGTAAAAAGTGCAGCTTCAAATTGTACTGAAAGAACTTACTTCTGACTGAAATCAAGAAGTTCCACCAGTGCAAACAGAATCTTTCTTTGCCCGTATTCGTAGTTTGTTTTGAGGGTGGATTTGTGTGAACAGTACAACAATACAAAATCCCTAAATAGACAAGACTTGGCTTCTCTCCTCTCCTATTACGATTCAGCTCATGCAAAATTTCCATAGAATTACAATAGTATAAAATAAATTAACCAAAGCAAAGTTGTAAGGACACAAATCCACCAACATTTTGAAACGTAAAGTTTTTTCTTTTTTTTTTTTTTAAATACAACATGTACAATCCACTGATATTCTTGAATCACACTAAAAATTATGACATTGTGTATGTCAGCAGTGTCTAAGAACGGACCATTGCAGTCCAGCACTTGTTAGTTTTAAAATCCTCTGACAAAAAAGAAAAGAGGAGGCATAAGCAGAGCAATTAGAATCCTTGATCTCAAACCCTGTGCTACTCTCAGCTTCTGTAAATAAAGGGAAGGCATAAATTTTCCTTTCAAAATCAAGGTACACCTAAAACAAAGGTTTCAGATTTTCTTTCCCTTTAGATTGTTCCTACAGAGAAGATATTTAGATAAGATCTATGCCTGCATTTGCTTGTTCTTGTATAAACTGTAAATACAGAAGAAAAAATGCCAAGCTAAAATCTATAAGAGGTACGCAATGTACCACAGATTTCTTTATCTTTCCCTTTTCAGGACATCGTTCTGTTAAAAGATACAGGACACTGCACATTTAGTTCTCATGACTTACCATTGGGCTACTGAATGCAGTATGCTTCGAGAGTATGCTTGCTCTTTTTGCTTCAGCTCTGCTACCAGTGCGGCGGTGGGTTTTGGTACTCTGGCTTCTGTGGACTACTTTGATGCTCTGATGGCTGCAGATACTGTCCCGCTGGGATAACGTTCCTCCTTTTGGGGCTGCTTCTTCTTCTTCAGAATCAGGTTCTTGGTACATCGCTAAGCGTTTGGCTATCAGTAAAAACACAGAGAGAGAAATGTTGCATATGTTAAACGTGGCTGAGAAAGAGGGAAAAGGGACATGTTGACTTTGTTGAAGTGATCTGGTTTTACTCTTATACTGTGCTTTCACAGCAAGAATGAATGACTCCATTATCAGGGGATAACAACATCTTAATTGCATGGTAGTATCTAATGGAGGATGCAGATAACGTAATTAGAAATGCAATGCAATGCACAGCCTCCCTCAGCATCACACTCTCTGAGAGGCAGTTAGACTCTGCGGTAACCCACCGCACTCCTGAAGATTATTCCACAGCCCAGCTTGATGAAATCAACCAAATAATTTGGTCTTCACTTGCAGTCTAAGAAGGAACTAAACAATCCAGAAAACTTTCTTGTCCTTTCCATCAGCATATGGAAGTTTCACAGGAAGTATTTTCCAGCAAAAATGCCACATCTACCCAACCCTTTAAGTGACACCTGAGGCGTCCTGCATTTACCCTCCAAACACACCTCCAGAGCACTGATGCTCAGACCACGTGAAAGCCTTGCTCAAGGTCAGGGCCACCTGCTGCAGGGCAGAGATGTGAACCCAGATGCCTGAACCCCAGCCTACTGCGAAAACCACCCTGGGGTCTGTCCCCTCCCCTGTGACCAGCGTGACAGGCGGAGCAATGCCACATGTGGTACCACACTGACTGTACCTTCAGCTGCTGCGCTGAGTGACCCCTGATGTACATACACAGGATGAACCTGTTTTTCCAAATGACACGTTTTAGAGGAGTACTTTGCTAGTCAAGACTCCAACTGCAACAAATACAGTCAGAAACCAATCCAGGCAGTTTGATATATAGAAGTTAAAAATGAAACAGAAAGAAAAGGTGTAAAAGAGACGTGCGATCCAGCCCATCTAACAACAGCTTCCATTTAGTTGTAACTGATGTATAACATATTTCTCCATTCCTAAAGATCATGGGCACTTAATAGCCTAATGTCTAACCCATTAGACAGGCACGTGCCATTTTAACAGGTACCTATTTATTCCTTCATTAGGTATTCATTGAAAAGCTTCTCATTATTCTCTCAAAATAATCCACACTATGCAGATGTATAGTACAAGTTACATACTTGTGGCTCTGCTCTGTTTCGGTTCCCTGGTGTAACAAATTAGATTTTCCTAATGTCAAATGATAAATCACTAGCATGTAAGTTAATTATTCAGGCATTTAACAAAAAAATTGCACATGAAAATTTTTTTTTCAAAATATTTCCTGGGAAAAAGTTTGCATCACATATAGTGAGTTCGGCATAGGATCATTTTAATATGGCTAGCTTTATGATCAAAGAAAAACCCATCCTTGCCATCTGCTGTAATTTTCAAACATGTTTTAGCTGTCAGAAAGCGGTTAGAGGAGTTGAAATCAGACCACACACAGTATCTAGTGATAGCTCTACCAGTACAGTATTGTACATGAGAGGTTTTTTCACATCTATTTGGAACAAGTACAGGCTCTGTCTGAAATGAGGGAGCTGGGAGAGGTTCCCAGTTCCTGGCTGTGACTACACATGCAGGCATTGCTCTAACTGTGCGCCTAGAGCAGTCTTGGGTATGCAACATCCTTCACTTCTGCTGGAAAAAAATTCAGGCCATGGAGGTAGGAAGGGCCATAGTGCTTCCTGAGACACGGAGAGCAGACCTCAGGGCACACTGCAGTCAATTTCTGTCCCATAGCTCAAGTACAGCCCTGCAGGCCAGACCTTGAGGCTGATGTAGACTACCTGTGGATGACTGAGGAGTTTCCTTCATTAGCATTATTTGGTGTGGTTCATGCTCCTCTGTGTTATGTGACAGGAAAGAGGTTGAGCAACAGCAGCACATCCAGTGCTGTGAGGGCAGCTGCTCAGTGAGCCACACAGCTGCAAACAGAAGAGCACAGCACCACTGGATTCTCCTTTCAGTGCCTACCTTGTTCTTTGATGCAGATGACAGAACCTAGAAGACAGCTTAAAAAGAGGGAGGTCAGTGGTCTCCTTGACCCTTCAATGGCAACAGGCTGCAAGGAAATAAAGTTCACTTCACCTGCACAGGTTGTTCCCTGCAACTTGTTGCATGTGCTTTGGGGCAGCACAGTTCTAACTTGTCCCATCACTTGTCCTCGCTAATTCTCACCTCATTCTGCTCTGTAAGCCTCTGCATTTTCCCAGTGGAAATGCAGATCCCTACCTGTAATTGTAATCCAACTGATGATAGGTTTGCCTGTATCAAAAGGAGCCTGCAGTGTGCCATAAGCACTGATCCAGGTCCTCGATCAAGATGTGAGCCAGGCTGCTCAATGTTCCCCCCAGCATCCCAGTTTCCTTGCACAGGAAACCCAAGCATGCAAAGAAGGAAGGAGCTTCTAGTGGGCATCTAGAAAGTAGATACAAGACTGGAATCTCACTTAACCAAATCAAAAGTAACTCTTTTGATACAAAGGTTGTTATTTCAATTTTATACCAAGGTAAGTATGTATAAAAAAAAAGGCCTTAGCACCTTTCAACATTTTCTCAAGTGCAGTCTTACATATTATGCAGCAAGAATTAAGAAGTTTGAAGAAATAATGAAACACAGTGCGATTGTTATGCTATGGCTAAGGTTCATAACACTTCAACACTGTGAAGCGTGCTTCTTTGGGAACATTCTGTTCTCTCCTCCCACTCAGCTCTCTCAAATTCAGAACCTTTTCGTATGAACATTATAACCTGAAAGACATTGTTGTGGGATGCTTTTCAGTTTCAGCACTGAAAATTCATGGCCTTGATCTTTTGTCTGATAGAGAGTTTTTTATTAAGGGCAAAGACACAAACAACTCTGAGAAACACAGCATTGCAAATCATAAAAATCAAATTTCACTGTCCTCTAGTTCACTTTATATTTACAGCACAAAGAAGAAAGGATAATTAATACTTATTCCATGAACTCTCTTCCATCTTTCAGAAGACAGCAGTAAAACTACCAGTAAAACTCCTCTAGTAGCTGATAAGTATTTGAAGAGACTATTTATTTTTTACTTTAAAAACCCTTTTATTTCATTAATTTTTGTTTCTGATTATCTTCTTCAGTTGTCACATAAACGTACCTTCCATGCTATCTATCTATGTTCTACTATGTGGCATCCATTTTAGAGGCTGCTGGAGGCACTGCTGCCATGCAGGCAGATGTTTCACTAAGTAGAAAAGTGTGATCAGGAAACTATAAAAGAATTTGTTCCATGCAGAATGAAACTCCAGACCCCCTAAACAAGACTAATTCAGCTGTCAGTGTGTGGGCCCTAATTTCCCCATGGAATAATGCCATTTCGCCCCAAACCATTTGGATAAGGCTGTTACTGAGTTATCATGAAGTAAGTCTAGATGTGCAGTACGTACTCACAACACCTTATTTCCTAATTACTTTATGAGTGCAAGCTTATTTCACTTTGAAGTGCTCTCTGGTGCCTACACAAAGAGTCACTTGAGCAGCTAGCATGCAACAAATTTGTATGAGTTTGCAAGATCTTCCCCACAAAGACAAGTCTTGAGATCAGGAATTCCATGATTTTCCATCCTCTCTCCTCTTGGCAACCCCAGGGGTTTGAAAAGAATAACCTTAAGTCTTTCATTAGAACTCTTTCCTCCACTTAGAAATGGAGATAATTCCTATTCCTCTGGAGACTTTCCAGAGAAATTGTTAGTGTAGATATATGCTTAGAAGAAAGTATCACCTGTCTCTAAATCTGTCCATCATGAATTATTCTGTGTTCTACAGGAGTTTAAAATACAGCACTCCCAATGTATTTAGTTCTACATCTGCTGGCCCTGGTTACTTCCACGGTCTCCAATTAAATTTTTTCAGAAAGCAATAACAAATGTAAAGAGAAACTACAAGCAAGCTACACAGAGTGCCTGAAGCACCCAGTCCTGTTAAAGGTTTTCATCTTTCTGGAGAAGACCTAAATGGACTATCCTGATTTCTGAAAGCTGTCAAATTGAAAAGAAAGGCAGATGAGAAGTCCCTTTGGAAGCAACAGCCACATTTAGGGAAAAGGTTTTATTGATTTTTATTTATTTAGTAAATTCAACCTTTTAGTAAATTCAATTTATTTAGTAAATTCCAATGCGGCTGGAATGTGCAGTCTATGTCTTTCAATTACATACAAAAGGAATAAGAAAGTTCCACCACGGAACAGTCCCCCAAACTAAGAAAAAGTTTTTTCCATATAATGCACTTTCCTATGAAAAGTAGTTGCTGGCCAATCTTCAGCATGAAAAAATAGAGTGCATTAGGAATTCCTTCCTTCTCAGATTTGGTGACTAAGAAACTTTGCTAGCCAAGGGAAAATCACTGGGGTTTTCACCATTTGCCCTCACCCCCATAAACTTATCTTTTTCTGATGTTCTCTAGAGTTTTTTCAGAGTCATTGGAAGGAATGGGGAAGAATGTAAAGAATGAAAAAAAACAGGTTTTTCAGAATTGTGTGGTTGCATTCACGGAAATTCAACTTGTGTTTTGTCAGAAGTTCCATACAATGGGTGGCCAAAAGTAGAAAAACAGAGATCACACCCCATAGGCAAGAGGCAATTCATTTAGCATTTGGAAAACATCTAGGACAAATGTCACGCCAAGAGCATCTGGTTGTAGCTAAGTCATATAATGACTTTCACAAGCACAGTCAGCTTTTGGGCACCTACTCTCCCCAGAATCAGCAGATAGACTTGGGCCATGTCCAGTTTCTAGAATTGTTAGAAGCTGGCTACTAGCATGAAAGAAAGAGCTGTGGTATGACAATGTAGTTTTATGTATACGACAACAATTTCTTGGGTTTTGGTGCTAACATTCTTTTGGGCTAGGAGGAAGTACTGATTAGAAGAATAATTTTTTTCCTATGTGGCACTCCTTTGCAGTATCATCTTATTGTGGAAGCAACACACAGCAAGATGCTAGCTTTAAGAAGTAACAGATAGATACCACTCCATCCACTTCTGTGATTAAACCAGAGTATAGTGCCAATGGGTATTCCATAAACGCTGAGGACATTTATGAATTGGACAATCATTCTTCCACTTGGAAAGGTCTGTGACATACCCTGCTCTTGAATTAACACACTCCAAACCAAGAAGAGCCACTGAAGGAAACAACAGATTTAAGAAAACATGTAACACAGATATGAGATGGGAATTCTCTTCACCTGTACTTAGAATTCTAAAGCACAAAGAAAAGGGCATGTAATAGACAATAAATGTAGATGTCTAAAACAAGTCTGATGAACTACATCCTACAAACGATTAATTTTCTCCATTAACTGTAAAGTCACTAAATGACTATCTTCCACATAAATATCTAAAATTAGGTAACAAGAATCCCATCCCTATCAACAGTCTCCACAGGACCCACTGATCAGTTGCTCCTGATCAGTGCATAATCCACCACCAAAATATTATTGGTGACTTCAACAATGATGAATATTTGACAGAGCTTGCATCATGGAGCAGTTGCAGAGCACACTCACACCTTCCCTCACAGCGTTCACAAGTGTTCCTGGATCCTCTTTGGTGCTAAGCTCTCACACAGCTGTACCTATGAGTAATACTTTGTACTAGCTCCAGTTGGCTAGGAGATTCTGTCCCACGCTGGTGGAATTTACTGGCCTCTATTATTCATGTTTTTGTCACCTCTTGTCTAGACTAAAACAATGCAATATCCCTGGGCATAGCGCCATCTGCCCCATAAGAAACTTAGAGCCAGTGCAGAATTCTGCAGGAAAACGTCTTCTCCAGCAAATTCATGAAAACTGCCCCCTGCTCCCTGTACTGCCTAAAAAAGAATTAAGACTTTTTCAGGATTTTTTCTTTTAGAAACATTTTAATTGCTTCAACCCTGCATGATGTCCACATAAGCCTCTGTGATGAAAACCGTGATTAATATGCCCACTTTTAATGCAAAACAGAAGTCTTCCCCATAATCATAAAGCTTATCTTTTACATGTGAATTTACATGACCCTGTGGAACAAATTTCCAAAGAAAGTAAGGACAGTCCCACCACTCAAAAAAAAGACATGCCTCCTCAAATGCCAAACCTAACACAGCATAGTCTATGCTTTTTAAGTAGCCCCCAAACCCACACAAATTGCACATTGCACACAAAGGAAGATGAAAAAGGGGAACAAACAAGCAACACATAATGAATGTCACACATTGCTTAATGCACTAGTGATAGGAACTCAGATATGATGATGACAACTGCGGGATAACAATGACTGTAGAACAGAAAAGAATGGGATAACTGTTCATAATGGAGTAAGTTTTATGGAGAAAAGCTTACAATGCAGCACGCATAAAATTTGTGAAGGCTATGTACAATCTGTTGATTGAGCAATTAGCAGATATATAGCAGTCCTAGATTATGCAGAAAAAATACTTCATCAGAAAATTAAAGTTCCAAAGTGAGGAAATTTCAGACCTCAATCTGTCACTGTGGGCATGAGTTTCCCCTTTCTGTGTATGAATGGCTGAGCCTCAGAACATAGAGCCTCTAGATGACTTTAGAGTAAAATTTGCCAGAACTTAGCATGGGAAAAAATATGTTACGTCTTAGCCTTATTCTTGGGTATGGCTGAATGGAACTGTTCTGACTGAAATTTCTCCCCCAGAATTCATGCCTGAGGCAGACATCTAGCATGGAAAACTTTAACCAAATAGTTAAACGATTTGTAAAACTATCCATAGCTGAAAACTGGATCTTATCATCAAGGGTCAGGCAACTGTAATAACAGGCACTGCTACCCAGCCACAGCAGAATAACAAACGTAGGCCAAAGAGCTCAGAACAAGTATATTTCCAGCCTGAGTAATCCCCTTGTATAGTAGAAAATGACTTCTTATCTTCAGCTTTTGGATCTTGACCCGTTTTCAACAATTTTAAATTCAGTTCTTCACCTGAAAGAATGCAGAGTTTGATTCCAAGTAGCAAATCACTTTGCTTGAATAATTACTGAGTAAGATAAGCGAAGAAAGACTCAGATCATCTTTGAAATGGATGAGAAAAGGTAGATGCATTTGATTTGGTTTTCTTGCATATAAGGCAGCCCCAAAACACTTGCCAAGTGAAAGATTTTAGAACTTTCTAATTCATGAAATCTTCAGTAAAGCCTCAGGAGGGGAGCTGGATGGCATCCAGCAGTTATAACGTATGTCCCAAAACCTCAGAGGGGAATTCAGATACTCTAGTATAAGACACAGAAAAGCTGCTGACAAATCATTTGCAATTAAGCACAGGGCTATGAAATGTTATTGATGCACTCGCTAAAAAAGAATGAGCTGTGATAGACATCCTACTATATCTAAACAAAAAGATTTCAACAACAGAGAAGATAAGAGATGGTTAGAAAATCAGACTGGAGAACAGCTAACAAAAGACTTGAACAAAGAATAATTTTTATTCCCTGATCATAGGGAACAAAAGCAGTAGAAATTCTCCCTATTTATGCATAAAATGCCAGAGAGAGTTCTATTTTCTGTAGAGGAGAAAAAATAAAGTTTAAAATACTGTGTATAAATAAAGTGTCAATTTTAAAATTATATTTACATCTGCAATTTTATACCAACTGGAGTTACCAGTAGCCCCAAAATAAAGGTAAGTGAAAGGAATGACAGAAAAAAGAATCAATTAGTCTATTTTATGTATTTAATTGATACTTTTGTTTGTAGTGAATTTCACTCTGCTTTTGTTAACATTTGTATTGTAACCTGAAATCATAAGACGAAAGCATGCACAAACTTAGATTTCTGTTAAATGCATTACATTTGAAGAAAAAAGGATCTGAAAGTCGAGACTCAAATTCAAGAGCCTGAGTTTAGCCTCCACACTAGCTGATGCTATTAAACTCATAAAAATACCCCTTCTGCACTGTTTTAGTTGGCAGTACCATCATCATTCCTGCAAGGAACACAGTACATTCTGAAATTAGTATAAACAAGCAAACAACCAATGGCAAAGAAAAAAAAAAAGAATGAATATGGAGTGTCACGAGCAGAACTCGGAGTCCTCTTAATTCTAACTCTTCTTTCTTTCTTACCTACAGTACAGAGGTAGGAAGTCATACCCTCTCCCTATTTAAATTCTTATTTCTGTAACGCTGGCGTAATAATACTACCCAAACTCCTGGTTTTTTTGAAGAGGTGTGCCTTAAATGTAAGGTGTCAGTACTGCTTTAAAGTAAGAGAAAAAAAGAACAATCATTGCATAATCCAAAGCTTCAAAATATCTTTTCCCATCTTGGAATCTTATGAACTTTTTAAAGCATGTTTTAAATTTTCCAGACTATTTTGATTATTTCTCTTATTCCATATAGTTTTTGTAAGATGAACTTCTGTAATGGCCTTCAAGAAAAATTCCTAATCAGTGGTTTTAAAATGTTCCATACATTAAGAAACTTAATTTTTGCAATTAGAAATGCAGTACTGTAGCTGTTGATATTTTCTGGTATACAGACAGAGTATTATTTGAAGAGTTAAGATCTGTTACATAAAAAACAATATCAATAAAACATTAGAGGAAAACAGCTTAACACAAATCACAAACAACTCAAAATCCAGGAATTCAATTCATTATTTTGAGAGGGTGATGAGATGACACAGGGATGACAACCCTCACTTTCTCCTGTGACAAAGAATGGCTTTTTAGTGTTTCAAAGTCCTGATACTTGGGCACATTCTCTCCACTGCAACGTTCCATATAGGACTGGAGACATCTTAACACAGACACCTGTCACACAGGAGCACTGAAAAGAATCTGATAAGGGTAACATAAAATATGCTATTAGATCAGACTATGTTTCCTGTGAATGTGAAAACCAGCAGCTTTGTCTATGTTTTGTTCTCAGCACAAAAGGATAATCTCATTCCAGGTATTCAATCAGACACTAATCTGGCTGTATGCTTAAAGCTGGTATTTTACATAGTATACTTCAAACACACAAACAGTTGTGTATCGGCGGCGCTATTCAATTTGCTTAAATTAGCCATGTGCTCAAGTGCTTTACTAGATCAGGAGCTAAAGCTAGAAGCCCTAACTGCCTTGACAACATACTGTAGATGTTACAGAACATTTTGATAAGATTGTCATTGCTAGCTGAACACAGCCATCAAATTATAATAACTTGAAAACAGCTATTACGGAGTCTGCTGAGAGGATACATGCAATTTCTTTTGTTTTTCTTTTTGATTTAAGATTATAGCAACTTTTTAATCTACTTCAGATTGCAGCGAAGTACAGCAGTTAGATAGAAAACAAGATCATGAGCTCACCGTTATCATCGTGGGAATACTCTATTCCAGAGACAGTACATCTTCGGAAAACCATCTTATTTTCAGTAAGCGTCCCAGTCTTGTCTGAAAAGATAAACTGCACCTGACCTAAGTCTTCCGTGATATTTAAAGCTCGGCACTGCAGCTGAGAGTCTGTCTCTTCATCATATAAATCTTTATCTTGATGAATAAAGTATACTTGGCAGATTTTAACTATTTCAATGGATACATACAAAGAAATTGGAATCATAACCTAGAATACACAAGAAGAAAGTGAATTAGGAGAAAACAGAAGCAAGGATACACTGAATTAGTAAAATCTAATTAATTTGGCAGTAGATAGAACACAAAGATGCTATGTACTTTAAGCATCTACTGTAAAGCTAGTAAGATGTTTGAAAAAAGTTTATTTACTGTGCTAGATTAGGAAAACCTATGGCGAACTGCAGAGTTGAAATACATTATTATGTCTGGAAGGGTGATTATCAAAACCTGGACAGAAGCAACTCTTTTTTGGGGGCTAATAAGGTGAGCTTAAAACTAACCAGGAAAACAGAACAAAACAAAACAAAACAAAGGAAAACAAAGGAAAACAAAACAAAATAGACAGTACAGTCAGAATCCTATAAATGTGATAGAATATTTTGCATTTAAAGAACAGAATAAATTTGTTCTGCATGAATAACAGACTGTTTACAAATTCACTTTGCAGCATAAGTGTAACAAAATGAAAAGTGTAAAGCTTTCCACGGGAACAATCTCTTTGGCCTTGGCTTTTGCACTGCAGATTATTTGAATGAAGAACACATTCTATAGTTGCTGAAGAAAGACAGGTGAGAAGAAGTTTCTCCAGAGAAGATTTTCAACTGTTTCTTAAGGATTGTCAAAAGTCCATGAAATATCTAATTTGTACTTTAGTTTTTCCCTGCAGATGTTTATTCAGCTGATATGGAGTTTTTAAGAACCACGTTTTTCAAAAGTGGCTAAAAAAGCATACAACTTATGTTCATACCAGGACAGTATACCCAAAGTGGCACCCCGAATCTCTGATGTGTTGTTCCACAGTGGGTGGTTATGAAGCATAAAGCTTGTTTTCTCCCAGGAGGATCCATTGCATCCTCTCTCTTCTTACTTGTTTAAAATAAAATAGAATACCTGACTCATTTGGGGAAGGTTGGTCTTCAGACGGTTTTCTTCTCGAAGACCAGTGCAGCTCTGAGAGCTTACTGTGTGGATCAGTTTGTTTATTTTTAAGAAAAGTTCTCATCTTTTTATCACTGGGTAGACTGTATCTTTTCTTTTGTTTAGATTTCTGGTTATACATTATCACATTCCCTATAGTTAAAATTTAAGGTGACTAAACATACTTCATTTTAGTACTTGATCAGCTCCTCGCATGCCTTGGTGGTAGAAAGGGTACTACACACACTGCACATTTATACTTTTATTACAGAAAACTATGAACACAGGTGACATTATGTACAACTCCGATACCTGAAAAACTATGATCGCTGTCAGAAATAAATATACTGAAGCTAAAACAGGAGACAGGTATTTGCCATCAGGCCCTGGAACATCAAAAACTGGTTTCTTCTTCTCACCGTATTGCCATACCCATAGGCCATGACCTGCAGAAGAGTTGAAAGAGAGAAAAATTCATAGTAACTCCAAGAAAAAAGGGTTTATGATACGAATTTGTCCTTAGAGATGAGTTACAAGGGAAATCGATACTTGTTTTCAGCTACTCTGTATGTCTCGAAAGAGGTCCCAAAACCTTACTTTTTTTTTTTTCACCGGGCTTTGGGGCTTGGGAAAGGCATTTGTCTGGCCTTAAGGACAGCATTTAAGAGTCACTTCATTTAACTTTATCCAAATAAAGCGATCTGCCTAGTCTAAATTATTAGTTCAGGCTAAGAGTAGCAGCAGAGCCACCAGCACAGAAGCTGAGGAACTAAGAACAGAAGAAATTTCAAGTCTTGCTCAAAACCTTTTTATATTTATCATTATGATAACTAAATAAAGATAAGGATATTATTATTTTGGGAAAAACACATTATTGTTAAAGACAAAGTTGCCTTTTTTAAGTAGAGTGCTGGGATTTGCAGCTAGTATCTTCTTGGCTTGCCTGATGCTTAGAGGGTTAAAACCAAGGAAGAATTCCCCCACCATAAGAAGCCTTCAAATTATCTTCATTACATGTCAGAAATCAGCAAAAGAGGACAAAGGCCTACTTTAAAACTAATCTTTTGAAAGCCATATCTAACGAGGTTTTAAACTTTCCTTGATACCATAAAACAGCATTGAGCTCTTGAAAAATAAAAACAATTCTTAAGCCAAGTAAGCAAATTATTTTGTCCTTGTACTACCAATACAAGCATATCATCCTACTGATGTCTATATTTTTATTCTTGAGAGCAAAAATTGAAATCCCACACTTAGAATGACCTACATCAAGACTTGTTTTATAAATATCCTGGTTCAGATTTCCTCCACTCATACTGTCTTGACAGGAGGTACAAAAATTGCCTGACTTTTACAGAACACAGCTTTGCATGCCTGAAGCACCAGGCACCTCTGGTTTCGAAGCACTTGAGCAAATTTCTTTCCAGCTGTGCGTAGCTGTTATCACCTCCAGTGGTTTGCTTTGGCCCTCTGCTGGTGGTTTCTGTCCTTGGAGCAGAAGTGACAGAGCAGATGCTGTACGTGTCACCTACCATGTGCCACCTACTCCCACGTGCATTCATACAGCCCAAGAGTCACAGCTACGGTGAAGCCACGATGGCACACAGCCTGCTGCCATTGCTCTGGGGGCATCTCCTCTGCTGCGGTGGCAGAGGGGACACCTGCAGGCTGGGACTCCCCGCAATTAAGCCCACTGCAGCACTTCAGTAGAGCCTCGAGGACTGCACTCCCCCACACTGGGATGCTACACAAGAGTGTCATGAACTCAGTGGAAACAAATACACTGGCTGATTCACAGCTGGAAAAACTCATCTTTAAGCAGTATTTAACAATACCTGGAAAAAGGCACACTGAGACTTATTAAAAAGGCAAAAGATTGTTATTAAACTACACTGTGGTTGTTAGGAAACATTCTGGTGTTTCTGCCGCATGACTCACACACAAACATTAGAGAACAGACAAACATTAAGGATATAGAATTCATATGCAATATATTAACAATCATTTTGGGTGCCAAATGTAAAACTCAATTCTTTCTCATGAGTGAATAGAAAAACAGCCTGTAGAGTATTAACCTGAACCTCAGCATTTCCTTAAACACTCCAGGAAGTCTAGAGGGTCTTCTAATTGGATTTATGCAGATTTAGACTTTCATGTATTTCTTCTGGTTTAAAGCTGCAGCCTTAGGGACAGTGCATAAATGTTGTACACTGTGCCCTTGATTTAATAAATAGTACTGGGGAATAGCACTGTGCTAATTATGTTTATTCTCTGCTCATAAATTACTTTGTTGACTGATTAATGGCATGTAACACTCTACCACTTGTAATTTTGAGGGTGCTGCCTATAAAGCAGCTTCTTTTGGACTTGACATTTTTGGAGGTGGTAAAATCTATGCATTCAGATCTCTGGTACTAATAACATATATTTGATTCATACTAAGAAACTACTTAGATGGGCCTGTTTATCAAAACATTTTAATTTCAAGGAAGAAAATGCAACCAAAATTGGATAGTATGGAGGCAGTTATAGGGATCCCATGTTTTGGCAGTTACATATGGTTTTGGTAAAGCTAAGTGCATGAATCCCAAGAGAGTCTGATATTTAAGTTTCTATTTTTAAAGAGCACTTACCAATGGCAGAAAACAGACACATGATTAGAAGTATGAGGATACACCAAAGGACATCAGCATTCATCTGTCTTTCAAGCTTACTGCGTTTGTAACGGGGTCCATTATTATTTAAGAAAGCTTTGGTCTCATGCCCTGCAAAAGAAATTGAGTTAAATGATGTAATAGGGATTTCTGTTAGTATTTTAAGGAAACTATGAAAAGATGGTGTGTTTAGTCAGATAGAAAAACAACTTTTACCTGCGTAGATTACAATTCCTGCAACTTCCTCTGTATTTCTAATAGTGCATCCACGTAACAAAAGATTTTCTTTGAACAGTCCATCCTTTTTTCCACTTTTATGTATACTGCAGAAAATTTAAAAACAGAACAAAGTACAGCATGTCAAAACATTAAGCCTGTTAAATCATACTACTCTGTCATACAACAAGCCCAGGAAACACCTTCAAAGTTAAGAAGTTTTGTCAACCTGACAGTGAAATATTTCCTTAGATCTTCCTCCTGGGAAGATCCTCTGGCAGACTTTGAAAACTGAGAATACCTACCCAGGAATCCCAGACATGCAGCAGCCCAGCTGGAGCAGTACCAGTTGCTCTGGCTAGGCTGTGGGATACACAAATGGGATATACAAATGTACTGGACATATGTTCGCTAGAGATATGAATTGCACAATTGCATGTGCAATCACAGTAAACCCAATCCATCTAAGAGCAGTTGTGTAGTGCGTAATATCTACAGAACATTCACGTTTTTATCACTTAAATCCTACAATGAAATATGGAGAAATTGAGAAAGGGCAGCACTTCAGAAGCAGTGGAAGTTCCTTCTAAGGAAGATGTGCCAGGAATAATATATTCACAACTGAGTGAAAAAGAAAGGAAAAATTTTCCATGTGTTCATCAGTGAGAATAAGAGAGATTCCTTTCAGAAGTGTCTCCCTGTCTAAGAAAGAAGAAATGGTATGTGCCCTGATGATTCCTGTTGGTTAGTAGCAAACTACATGAGAAAAACAAAACAACGTTACATTTCCGCTACAGCTTCTTACTGTCTTCTGTGTATGGACTGACTCAAATTTCAGTTGACAGAGAAGTACAGAAAACAGCCTTATGAAAATTAACTGTCACAAGGGAAGTGCTAAACAATAACAACAACAATTAAAACATAGCATTACAATGTTTTATTAGGTAAAAAAGAAAAATCGAATAATCATTTCAGACCTTTTCTGCAGGAATAAAATTTAACAGACTGTAGTATCCTAATACCTCAGAGCACATTAAAGCAATCTGAAATGCTCTGCCTTCATTTGCAAAGCATCAAAGCCATCACACTTCCAAATTCAAAAAAAAAAAAAAAAAAACAAACAAAACAACTGCAATAAAAGATTAGTAAAATCTGGGAGTTTAATACAAATCCTGGAAAACTGAAATGTGCTATACTAAAATTTACACTGTGCTGTTGTAACGTGAAACTTTACAGCTACCTGGATTTGAGCATTTAAAATCCTGTGTCCCCTGAAATTTGTAAATTGGCTTAAAATTGTGACTTTTAAAGAAAAAAAGTGGAGTTCTTTTTATTTGCTTCCTATTTTCTAAGCCTTCATACCTGGGTTGTTTCTTCATGCTTTTCTCTGATTGTTAGAATCTTTTATTTTTCTAAATGAAGATCAAAATTCTAAGTTTAGCACATGCTTCTAGGATCTCAGGCCTGAAGAACTATATCGAATATCCTGAGATCTGCAAGAAAAAAAAGGTTCACAGTGGTGAACTAGTCCTACTTGCAGGTTAAGGAACTGGTTATGCTAAGTAGCCTCTAGTCAGTGCCCTGAATGAACAGAACACACCCATAAATAATATATATACACATAAATATGTATATATATATATATATATACAGACATGCACAGTCCTCTTTATTTCAGTATAATATATTATACCCATTCCCTACTTCTAAGAGCTCAAAAATATAATTAAAAGCACAACTGTTTCAACAGGTATGCTTAGCTTTTCACTGCTAAGGAAATGGACAAAAAGTGGTAGATCTGCGAGCTGAGGTAGCTGCAGCATTGGTACCATCTGACCAGAGACCAAAAACAAACAGAGAAGGGAAGAGGTAGATAATATTGTTTGCAATCCTGATACAAAAATGAAGTGGTTTTTTTTCCATGAGGAGAGAACTTCCCCTGCTCTGTCCATCCTCCTTGTGGGCCTCATGTATGAGAAGAGAGTTTTTTTCAGCAAACCTCTGTCACTCACTGCCTCACCTTTTGCCAATGGAGCTTCCAAAACTGGGGGCTGCCTAACAGCCCTCTTGCTGTATGTTGATAGGCGTAAACACTGATTGCCAGCTGGAGAATTACCCAAATTTAGCTGGGCTTACACTATGGAAAATATTTTTTTAATGAATCCATACTGTAGAAATTACACTATTACTAGGATTTTGCCATTCTGCCAGCTTTTTAAGACTGAATTGTAAATTACCTTCCTTCCTCATAAATGGATGTTAGTTTGAGTTTCCAATAAAGTCTCCAAGCCATAGTTATGATTCCTGTTAATAAATGGATTTTTTAAAGATAAACCTACTTAGGAAGTAATTGCTCTGGCTTATGATTTTATAGCCTTCATCACTTCTTCACACTTGACAGTAATAGTGGACCGCGATAGGTATATTGTACATGGCAACAATTACTTGTGTACTTGTTCTATACTATTAGATATATGTTCTTATGTAGCTTATAGCACATCTGATCCTGCTCCGCAGCAATGGTGCAACATCTGAAGTTAACCTGTAGGTGCCAAGACCCAGCCTACTGCCCTCGCTCAGACGGAGCCTTCTCAATACCACCCAGCCTTGCGTGCACCTGGTACTGCTTTTTACATTTACATATCCACATGAAGTCAAACAAGTCACCTGTTGCTCACCAGATCTTTAAAAAAGCAGGGATGAAATCAAAATCTGGGAGAAAGAAGCTGGCAGGAGCCAGAGGAAACCCATTGTTTCCTTCTTGTCTGCACCTCACTCCAGTGACTCACTAACAGGACAGACAGGAGGCAATCCAGCGCTGATGATAAAAGGAAGAAAACACTATAGACAGAAAGGTCAGATAAAAAACCAATGAAAACTAGAGTTGGATGAACTGCTCGCTTTGACAACACAGCCGCCAAGGCTACACCGTTATGCCCCAAAGGGGAGATGGCTCAGCTGCCCTTTCCAGCCCTGCAGGGCTAGAAGCCTTAAGCTGGTTACAGAGGCCGAGCAGGCCGCTTCTCCCCTTGCTGGGTGCAGGCCGGGATGACTTTGGAGGCAAGGCCCCAGCTCCTCTGGGTCAGCACTGCTGGCTGAGGCGGCTCAGAGGTTCGCAGCGTGAAGGCCGGGCGCAAGGAAGTGTCCCTGGGCTGCCCGCTGTCCGGGCCGCTTCTCGCACGCGTGGCCCCGCGCACAGGCCGAGCCTCGGCATCTGAGCCGCGTGCACCACGCAGTACGGGGAAGGGGCAGAGCAGACGCGGCTGGCTGACACCATGCCACAGCTCTGAGAGTGCTTGTGTAGAAACAAGCCTCCTGGTTTAAAACGGCAACTCAAACACAAGTCTGACGATAGCTCACGTCAGCCTTCTTGCACGTTTTTCCTTGTTTGCCAGCATTAAGTAGCAAGGCGACGTATCAACGCTAAATTCAAAAGGCAGCGTTTTCTTTCACTCTGTTTTCTCAAATTTCTTACAAAGCAAATGGTGGAGCCGTCATTGCTTTTCAACACTTGAGAATCCCAAAGAAAATACTTAACAATCTTAAACGTCACCATCCTCGATCAGAACCTTCCTGACTCTCAACACTGATGAAACATATTCCAGTTTTATTTTGGGAAATTTTGTGTCACTACAGCATGTCAGAGAGACATCGATGCATAAGTTAGTACTTTTTTTCCTTAAGAAAACTGTGATTTTTTATTATTTTGGTTTTGTAAATTCAGGACGAGCTTTGAAATAGAAATGTACACATGCATTCATATTATTATTACTATATTATTATATTATATTATTATTATTGTTCCCTCCTACACCCATTTTGGAATTTCCCAAGGAAGTCTTATGATATCATATGATTAGATAAAGATTTCTGTTCTCTTCTAATGACAAAATTTTTACCTTTTAGAGAAAAGCTGAGAAGCCAGAATGCAAATGACTACTTCTCCTTTTCCCTTGCACACATACAAACAAAAAGCTAGAAACAAGATTTTAAAGCCAATTTTGTTATTTTTGGAACCTGACATGGGATTTTTGAACGCTTGCCATGCATACTGTACATACTCTGGCTAGATGCAAACAGTCAGAGGGCATGCTAGGTTTTATTCTATTCTTTTTACCCAGAAGACTTACAGAAGAAGTAAGAATGAGGAAATAAGCTTCTCAGGGTGCAGAAACTGCAGAACAGTATTACAGCAAGCACTTAAGACAGGCAGTCTCCCTGCACAAAGAGCATGTTCAATGCAGGTTGTGCCAATGCAACTGAAGAAGTCATATGTAGTAGTGGGTATGCTACACATTTGTAGACATAAGACAGTCATAATGCATTTTGCAGTATTTTTGTTGGTTTATATTATCATATCTCCTTTCATCCTGAGCTGCCTGTGCTACATTGGTTATCTATAGTGATCACAGTTCAGAATAACTGCGGAGAACAGAATTTTTACGTTTACAACATGCACAAACACAAATATTTCTATTCCCCTAAAGATTTGTCAGCATAGACATTAGAACCGAAGGTGTTCTTCATATTTCAAACAGAAAAAGACAGACTTCTTCAAAAATGGAAACTTACTAAATTCATAGCATCCCTATTTAAATATCTTGGGAGCATTTCTTTTCAGCTGAGATATTATCAGCTGGGAGCTATCTGAACCTGTCTTTCAAGCACTGACTACTGTTAAGATTTTGAACAAGAGTTAAGATCTGATATTGACATGGTAATGACATGTTTCAGTTGAGATGTGCTAATTGATATTCATCTTGCTAATATGTGATGTGAAATATACCCTTGATTTCATGGTACTAATGAAGAAAATCTAAAAAGAGGGGGAAAAAAGGCTCTCTCCCTTGACAAATGGGGAGAATGAGAGTTTGTTGACAGCTGGACCCCATTCTTTACTTCAAACGCCCCACGGTCCTTTAGTAGTAAATCTCTTGCAGCATAGCTGATGAGACCTGGAAGATCATATCTGATGCTTTTTGACAGATTTGCAACTGATGTGTTGATTTTTTTCTGTGTCAAAATACATCCACATCATTTGTGAAATAGCATTCCAGAAGATACTATTGTATTATCTGCTACATGATTCAGTTTTGTGACTTACATGCTATGGACATTTTTCACATGGAGTACATAAATTAATACATAATGAAAGACATATTTACGCATATCTTCTACAGCATTCAGCCTCTGCTCTGATCTAGTGAAAGATGTCCCTTCCCATGGCAGGGAAGTTGGAGTAGAAGATCTTTAAAGGTGCCTTCCAACCCCAACTATGCTATGATTCTATGCTCATTATTTTGGGGACTGAGATTCACACACATGAAGTGTGCTGGAAAAGCTGCCAAACTTTCCATTTCCATATCTGGAAATGTCATTTCTGCAGTACAGCAGGCTCTCTATTAATGTAGACAGTTACACACCTTCACACAGTAATGTCTAATACAAAACTTTTATCTTTAAATGAACTGTAGGGCTTTGTGGTGTTAAATAAAGAAACACATTTTCCCACACTACAACTTGATGTAGTTTCGAAAAACCTATCCTGATTTGCACCAGTTGACAGTACATCCTACACAATCTGTGACATCTGAGAGTAGTAACTGAGCTGGTAAATAGCATCACTATAAAAAACTCCCCAAGCCCCAGCAATTTTCAATCTTTGTGCCATTTATGCAATTCAATATTGCTCATCACTCCTAATCCATACGGAAAATAAATTATGGTATTCTAAACAGAATTAGTGTCGGTTTAGCTCTTTTCATTAAAATTTAGACAAAAAAAAAACCACATATCCAGGGCTCTCATGCTTCATGAGGTTACAGACTGTAGAAAAATAAGTCACGCAAGAGTGCACCTCCTAAGTCACCACTCCTGTCGGCATGCCACACACTACAATCCTGGCTACATTAGAAGCAAAGTACTCTGTACATACTAAAACATTTCACATTTGTTTCTGAGCAGGACTAATTGGCCAGAGATGAGCACCCAGCTAATGCAGTTCTGTTTGTTTAGAATTAAGTCAAGTGGTTGTACATGATTCCGCATGGTAATGTACAAGCAGACCCATCATATGAGACAATTGTTTTATTTTGTCTGAATGAGATGAAAGGAATATTGCCATAGCTGGAGAAAGATCAGTTTTGCCTTCTGATTTTCCTCAATGACACTTATATTAAAAGAAACATCATGCAGACACATCTTCATAAAAACAGAGTACAACAGATTGTGCTTGTTTGTTGGCTCTCTTGGACTGGTTTTCTATTTCCTCTCATTTCCAGATAGGCTTTTTTGATCCGTGGAGGGAGGGAAAGGGAGAAGAGTGTCCACAACTGCACTGCTTCATGCATTCATTTTGGGAGTGGAAACTGATCAAAGCTAACAACTACATCTATCCTAAGGAATGGAAACGTGAGGCTCCCACCTCCCTTGGAGGCGCGGATACTCTACAAGAGCCTTGAATATGTAGCCTTAGATACTCAGCAGTGACAGTGACGCAGCTTATATAGCATAGCCTGAACCAAAACACCATGTATTTTATTCCGTATCAGAGGAAGGAAGTCTATACTGAAGGATATTATATGAAATACTCACATGTAACCTCGAAACCTACTTAAGTCGTTGTTTGGCTTCTCGCATTCAATGACACTGGTGAACTTCAAGGGGTCAAATTCTGAGTCCTGGAATAATAAAAATATTAATTACTTAGTGCAAAGACTTGCAAATTATAGCCAGAATCACTTTCTTAGGTAGTTTTCATAATATATTAACGTCCATTTTTTTCAAAGTCAATCAGATGAATGACACTGTCCACTGGCACTGAAAATCAAAGGGACCTGAGCACCAAATTTCTGGAGGTGCCTTGCAAAATCTCCCTTACAAAGATGACTTTTTTTGTTCTGCAAGTGAAAGAATATGAGTTTCTAAAGGAATTAGATACAAGAAGCCAAACCCAGAAGTCAAATGAATTTGGTCTGGAGTGGAAAAAGCAAGTTTATCTGGGAAGGCTCAAAATACTCAAAAGTATCACTATACATTATGTTCAGTGAAGCTACTGCAAATCTAGGACAATGTAAGTCAATAAATTGTCAGTTCTGAAAAAGCTAACACGAGCTTTTGAAATATTAGCTAGATTTCTTAATCACTTTACGACAACAAAGATAAATTAATCTACTACAGTAAATTAGACACATATAGCAGAATAACTTTTTCCTAATTAACTCTTAAAAATCTTCTTGTTTCTCTACCTCATTAGTCTGAAGCTGGTATTTCTGCTGACTGCACATATGTTTACCTGTAGGCACCACCTTGTGCCTGAGGAAAAACATCCTATCATAGCATAATTATTTGATTTTGTTAAATAAAAATAAAGATTCTTCCTTCTTTGCCAGACTCTTTGCCAGACTAAACAAACTACGCAGTGAAATGAGAGATGCCCAGTCCTGGTGCTGCTGAGGCAGCTGTTTGTCTCCATCAACGAGGACTACCACTAGAAAACTGCTTTGCACACTCTTTGAATGAAAGAACCAATTATGAATCATCATATTATTAAACTTTCAACAGCGATCGCACTGCAAATGTTATGTTTTATAATGGTTTTGCTGAGCAGCTGTAGACCCCAACCACTACCTTTTAGATCACTTTATGGGAATAACTGCCTGAGAATCAGTAACCAAAGGACAGTCTTATTGCCAGCTTCTCTGAAACACACAGGTGTCTCTCTTTTTTTTTTTTAAATATTGACTCCACTCAGAAGAGGTGAAAGAAACTACATTTTAAATAAGGCATAAAAGTGACTAGAGGATATGTCAGAATCACCATCAATGGTCCTCCTTAAAAGGGGGTGGTGGGGAATTTCTGCCAATTACAGTTGGAAGACCAACTTACAGTACATAGGAGACAATTCAAACCACCTACACCTGACACTTTTGGAAACCTTTACTGTATTTTCAAGAAACAAGAGATGGTAAGAGAACTGTGAAGATGGGCTGTCACTTTGAGACAGCTACAGCCCACTGGAGGAAAGAATCACTTTTATATGCAGAATTCAGATTGTAAACAAGGAAAAAAAAAAAGACGTAAAAACAAAGGTCAGCTTTGAGCAAAGAATAAGATTGCTATGCTGAGAACCAGACTCCCTAAATCACGTCAGTCAGCAGTCAAGCACCTGAGCCTTAGCAAGAAATCCAGATGGTCTTCTCTACCCCAAATACCGTCGGTATTTAAGCGCATTAGATATTTCTCGTTAGATATTTTCTCCTGGTCAGGTGACTGAAGTTTGATGCTGGGAGTGCTGAGAAGTACCTAGTCCTAGGGAGGCAGCTAACCCTTCATCAGGCTGCAGAATGGGGCAGACACTGTAAGGCTGCATCATTGCCTTATTCCTCAGCTGCTCACTTCAGACAGGCAGAGGCATTAGCAGTCACACGGAAGGAATCACTGGTTGCAACAGACATCACGAAGCTGCCAGGTCTAGGCATCTGAGATGTGTTACCACAGCTCTTAACGTGTACATTACACCTGCGTCCTTGCCTCCAGCATTGCGATGTTCATGTTACAGAGACACTACACCAGCAGCCAGGCTACCTGGCAGCGGGCTTTACATCAGCTTCTTGTATAGGGTGAAGTTCTCCCAGGTCACGCAGAAGCATGCTGTGCTGGGAATGCCTGTGCTGCCTACGTAACGCCTGCTCTGTTGCCCCAGAACACCATCTTCTTTTCCTTTATGCCTTGGTAGGTTCCTTTGCAGAAAAAAAATCAAAGTACAGGAAAAATAACCTACAAATACTGCTCAAGGTGTTTCAACAATAAACTCTCTGCCTGCGTAAGTATTGTGGTAAAGAAGAGTCACCATGGTAGATTAAATTGCATTTGCAAATTGGAGGAAACGAAGACTGAAAAGGGAAACATTTTGGTCTTTTTGTTATAATATACACTGTTACAAGTGTTAGTTAATTTAGCGCAAATTTTCATTTATGGGTCCTAAAAAAAGAAAAGAAAAATCTTTGTATCTTTGATGAATGCCTCTGAGAGAATCCTAGAGACACCTAAAACCAAAAAACAGCGCAATCAAATGGTTTTCTTTGGCTGCTGAACTCAGCAGAGAGAGAATGGTTTCAGTGCCGTACGGATGCATTAACTTCTACAGCAACTGAATTTCCTTTCTGCTGTGAATTCCTACCAGCAAAACCAACAACTTTACCAAAATAAATAAATAAATAAATAAATAATCTTGTCAAGATCGGAGAGGACTAAACCTACCCGACATCCATATCACTACGATGCAACATGCTCTTTCTCCTGTTTGCTGGATTCTTTGCATTTATGATTCAGTTTAGGAACTAAAAGTCCCATATCATCAAATCAAACCGTCTGTGTACTTGTGTTCTGTTACAATTACCTTGAAATATGTGATTATGGTCTTTAACCAGATAATATCTGGGAGGGGAGAAAATCCAATTAGAATAGTAGTTTATGTAAGGGGACAAAGCTGCTAAATTCTGATTTATTGCAAAAGCTTTTTGGCTTATTAATAAATCAAATAGCTGAATCTCTTCCCTGTGAAACGGAAATGTAGATATACATGGTATATTACAGCTGATGACACTGTTTTGATGTGAAAATACTTTTGGTAAATGAATGAACAAATATGTTAAACACTGCTTGTGTGCGACTGCTTTCAGTGGTTGTAAGGAAGCACAAAGTTAACATAAGATTTCAGTCATCAAAGTTCTGTTACTTTTTATGCTGATACCCACGCTTCAGCAACAAATGAAACATAAACTGTGATGACATCCTACTGTATTAACAGCTACGGGAAGCTGCAGCTAGAAGGAAGTTAAAGCTAAAGTGTTGCTTCTACAGTGCATGAATCGTGATTTGTGCTGTTTTCTAGGTGAAAGTCCATGAAAAAAAATTAAATTCTCTACCACTACCTTTAATTTTTCTCTTACAGTGATTTACTGTGTCACTATTAAGACACAGAATATAATGTCAATATATGATCAAAAATAGCTCTTCCCCAGACTTTTTTGCAGCAGTTATCTCATGTGCCAGATTTTCAAGTATTTTACTTCCCACTTACAGAACTTCTAGGTATTAAAGCTGCCCCGGCCTCGAGAGGATGCAAAGCTCCATGCCTAGCCAGACTGCAATCTGAATTGAGGTTTTCTTGTGCCTAGTTTCCCAAAAAACTTGACTTATTTAGTGTTCTCATGGTCTCCAAGTAGTCTTCAACAAGATCAGGTCACTCACAAAAAGCAGCTGGAGGTGGTTTTTTTCTTTTGTAGCATACATATTGTACAGTATGTACATCTATCATATGGTACCGCTGCATGTCTTCCAAGCTTGTGCACTGTTGATTTGAACAACTGACCTTCTGGTCGGTACAAACCTGGGAGAGGTTGGCTGACTGCAAGTAAGTTTCCCAGAGTATTTCACAAAACTATTGGATGGCAAAGGCCAGGGCTAAATTATGTTCATGTCAGTCAGATAGTTCCCTTAAACAACCTGTTCTCCTTTTGCTAGAATATAAATTTTAATTGCCATCACTAATTCTAAGGATGAGTGCCTGTAAACCATGAGAAAGGCAAAATATCTTGCTTACCCTTAAGGCAGAGTTCTAACTACTAAGTAGGGCTTAATTCAGTGCACAAGCTGGTTGTTGTTAAGACATCATAGAGAACTGTGCTTGAAAGGATACATGAAGGTCATTGGAGAACCAAGAAGTCGAAAGAAGGGCCAGGAATGTTTATACTAATTTCAGTCAGTGCCAATTTTGAAAAAAGCCAATATGCACCATGTATGTCAAAGTCTAAGCAAAGTCAAACACATCCAAATACTCTAAAGAAAAAAGAAACAGCAACCAGAACTCAAAAGTTTTTACTCCTGCGTTAATGCTCAAAGGTTGCATGCGATCATATTCCCTCCAGTCCAATCAACCTTGAATTCTCTGAAACTGTGAAAGAGCTGCAGTATGAGAGACAGATGATATTTAGGAGCCAAGAAAGGCAGACTTGGCTTCCATGAAGCTGAAAAGGGAGCTGAATCCTTGTTTCCCTTTCTTTTGAGGCAACAGGACCAGTGTAAACCTCTCTGCCCATGCTATTCACACTATCTTAGCACTTGCAGACTCTGAAAAGATGAGTAACTTCATTCTTTTCCAAATGTTAGGTATTGCTCCTGCTTTTCTGACACAGCAAACACAGATGTAAGCATCATTCATATGGGTTCCAATTTTGTTTTCTGCTGGTCTTTCAGACTGATGCTGTTCCTCCTTTTGGGTTCAAATTTCACATCACCATCACAGTGTGACAGCATTGCCACTCTGCAGCGGGGGTCCAAACTGTACTACCCGCATATTGACAAGAGTATCCAAGTTACCTGAAACAGTAAACACACAAAATGTGTCTGTTTGCCTTTGCTCTGGAGAACGTAGGGAATAGCTGGATGGTTGGTAAATGCTGTTTGAAAAACTGAATGAACACAGGCCTGTACACAGGGGATGAGAAGATGAAACTGGTGGCATGCCTCATCCAGTGATGCGTGGCCTGGAACCCAGGAAACCGTTGTTGTGACTATCATGGTACAACACAACTCTTTTTATACAGGTAAATCATAACAAGGTCTGGAAAGATGTGAAACGGAGGTTTCAATCATTTCTTCCCATATGGTTTGAGAGTTTCAGAAATACAGAAATTAAGAAGAAATACATTATTTTGTCAGCCACAAATGCACAGAAACATTCATGCATATCCCCATGTTGTGGTTGCTTATACCCTGTATTCAGAAGCTTTCAGTGACTAAATATTATCCACTTCACTCTAGCGGTAAGAATTCTTTCTTGGCAATATCATTTTAAAACCAGGTCTTGAAGGTTACTGCAGAATGAAATGATGGACAAGATACATCACATGAGCGAAGACCACTTCTTGCTTAACTCTTCTGTCATATTATGGCATACCAAAATGAAAAAAAAAAAAAAGAGAGAAAAAAAAAGAGAAAAAAAAAAAGAAGGGATTTAATTCAATAATAAGAAACTGACTTTCCTTGAATACCTCACTTCACATTTTGACTTTGCCAATGTAGCCTTAGTTCACTGCCTTCCTCTGAAAAAGTGCTGACATTTTAGGAACTCATAAGCATTTCTGAAAAGTTGAAACTTGTCAAAAGGACACACAGTGATACTTATATTAGGTATTTTATGTACTCAGGGATCCCACAGAATGTATTTCATTTCTTCAGGAGTCTTCTTGCTAGGAAAATGTTTAGTACCCTACCCTTAAATCTTACTCCTTCCAATTTCTTAAACTTTGGGAAATTCATTCCTATTCTAAATGCAGCAATAGGAAGGCTTGTTTTCCATACGTAAGCAGACAGTCAGATTGCAAAAATCTGCTAAATATTGATTCTTTCAAAGCTGAATTTCAAATTAAAGTTCATTTAAATTGCAGATGTAAAGGGTTTTGTGAGTAGGCTTTAACAATGATCTACTGAAACTTATTAAACCTGAGGAGTTTCATTTAAAACAATAACGTAGGTCTATAATAATAGGGCTGTGTCTCTGGGGGAAACACAAAGGTACACAGGAGAGGAAAACATAATGGAAAGCTAAAGCAAAGGTGTTTAAAATTTTAAAGTTTAAAACAAACGACTGTCCCTTACCTCTCTGGTGACTGTTGATATACTACCCTTTGAAAAGCTTATATTCTAACAAGGCAAAGTGTTGAGGGTAAGACAATGTTACAACGCCTCTCCTACAGAGTGGGAGACCAATAGGTAGACAGATCAAGCAACTATGGGGATCTGTCACAAAAAAGGCAACTGAATTTAGCTCTCTCCAACATGACTTTGAAGCTGGGAGATCATTCTGAATCTCTACAGTGAAATGCCAACCTTTCCAGCTCTGCTGGCAACCTCATGAAACTGTCAGAGCTCAAGAAGCAAAACATGCTGCTCTGCCAAATGAGTTAGTTTGACAATTATGCAGTGTTCAAACTACATATTCCCCTTCATTAAATGTGTGTTGTATGGGTGATTTAATGGCCTGCTAGTGATATTAATAATGCATAGTTATTAAAATGTTTTCCTTTATTCATCTGCCCTACTTTACTGCTGCAGAAACCTGAGTTTGATGTTCAGTCCTTCCTTCCAGTAGGACTGCATGAGCACACCAGGATGCCTTTGGATGACAGTGACATTTACCCATTTTATCATATTCTGTTTATTAGCTATGGTGGGGATCTTATCCAGACTTCTCCCTGCAGTACAATTGCTGGATAAGGGCTCTGGGATTTGTTTTGGCATATATGTCTGGAGGAAAGAAAAAGGGAGAAATGGAGTCATAGGGACAACTCAGAGGAAATATTTAATATATAAGAATCTGCCTCAGCCAAAAAAACAGCTTTCCAGTTTAAAAGCTTTTAAGTGCAATAAGGATGCATCTCCCTAATGCATTGGTCCATCCTATTATTGCTTTATATAGCAGTACCCTGCACTTACCATATAAAATTAATCTGACCTTTTATTAATGTGCAACCGGAATTACATATTGATTTTATGTATCCAAAGCATGCAGACTGTTTATATACTAAAACAGTGAAATGTTTTAATGTCTAAACTGCATTAGTCTCTGGCAGAATTTATCTGTGCCACTAATTCACAAGAAAAGGAAGAAACAGTCTGATCTATGCTATTTAGGAACTAAACCGATCCAGCTGTACATCAGAATTTAATAGCTTTGTTTTCCACACTGACAACTACTACTATAATTGGATTTTTTCAGTACTGTTTATTTAAATGGAACAGAGATGTCCAGTATTTAGAAACATTCGAACAGCTGAGCAAGCCAAATACATATTAGGGTGCTGATCTTCCTCTTGCTGACCTAAGTAAAAGTTATCCCCTTTGCAGAAAATAATATGAGGGAACAGCACAATAGTCAGCCGGCAGGAAAAGAAACGTGTTGTTGGTAAGGCCTATGAAGACCTCAGTAGTTCTGTGAGAGACAGCTGAAGAAACTGCTTTTAGACAGTCATGAGACAACAGTACCAAAAAATGTTAATGCTGAAAATACAGACATGCAAGATGTAATGTCCCTTAGGATGATGGCAAGCCTTAGCAGTGCACTGAAAATTACAGTGATGTAAACTAATCAGTTCACTGAATACAGCAGTGCTGAGGAGACGCAAGGAAACAGAGTATGTCAAGGCTGAAGGATGAATCCAGACCTGGACAATTAAGAAAGCGGTATCTGGCTGTCCCAAAAGCCAGCCACTGAGATAAATGAATGGGTTCATAGTTTGTACGAACCAACCTCAGCATTAGCTCAGCCCTTAAACTCAACCACAGACCTGCACTGCTCCTCCAGAGGCTTCTCTTCATTCCCACAGACAGTAGGAAGATGCAACCCTCCCCACTCGCCAGGACTTTCCCCTTTCTGGAGATATTTCTAGCAATTTTTCTGCTGCATTTCATAAGTGCTAGAAGAGATTAGTGGCAGAAGCACTGCATGGGGGTTTTCATTTAGGAGCACAACAGCTCAGGTCAGTTTCCAAATATACCCTGGCCTACTCCTGCTCTCACACAGAGAGTTGGCCAGTCCAGCTTCTTGTGGGATGAAGTTCTGCCAGAAGAAATGGGAAGGACTAAGACCCTTCAACAAGAAGAGGGAAATGCCAAGCACCTCTCTTACATCATTTCACAAATAAAAACCAGAACACCAGGTCCTAATACAAGACTGAGAGTGGCTGGTAATGAAGGCTTTTCCTTATGAGCAGTAAAACCTAACAGTAGAGGCTGTAGTGTCTGGATGTGGTTACATGCACCAAAACCTGATGTGCCTGTCTCAACCTGAAGACCGAAAATCTGGACAAAAGCAGCTCTGCCTTGCAAGGCATTATGTTTAAGAAATGTTCCTAAGATTTGAGGGAATCTGTAGCACACAGCAACCTCCCAAGTACCAGAGGGATTCCAGTCCCTACCAGTCAAAAGAGAGCATGGAGGAAAAAAACAGTGCTAATGCAAACAGACGTTTCATTCCAAATATTACAGAGCAGCATTCATATCGGCACTGTTACAGTTTTGTCAGCCTTTCCATGAGTGTCTCTAGCGTGAGGTTATACATCCAAGTAACATGTCTCCAGGCTGGACATTGGCATGCAGTCTGAGCTTGGAATTGTGTCTTGTAACAACATTCATCATCCCTCGCCTGCTCTCCTAATGCTCCGAATGCAAACACGGCATTGAGAGTGCACCTTCTCTTCATCCTGGCTGTTTCTGTATGTCCCCCACAGCCCTGCTGAGAGGCTGGAGGGATGAATGGGAAGATGAACAGTCTCTCTGAGAGCAGCAGGGCTGTGGCTGGCATGCACAGTACACAAGGGAAGCTGGGAGAGCTGTGCAGCACTTTGGGCAAGAGCTTTGCTGCCTGGTCCGTCTGTTCTCATCCATTATCCATTCCATTGATCAAATTCCTTTTCAACCAACACGCTAAAGACTACAGAAGCAAAGGCCACACTCAAAGAATTCAAGGGGTAATTTTTTTAGATACCAACAGATTACACAGGTTTTATGAAAAGAAATTCACGATGGCCTTGACAGTTGCAAAACTTGACAGCAGAGCTGGGAAACGATCTGAGGGGGATGAACATTTATCACATGGGTAGGAATTAAGGTTCAGTTCCTTATTTAGCACTCTAGCCAGCCTCATGCTTCGGCACACACAATGGTTAGGAAGTTCCTTTGGTCTTGTCTTCGTTAACTCCATATACCTTGTTCAGTAAGCATGGAGTTAAAACATACATGAATATGACCTGCTGGATCAGAGCACAGTAGAACAGCAGAGCCCATCACTCTTGCACAGTCATCCCCCACTGGCTATCTTCTCCTCTGGTTCCTTATGGGAATACTTATGGTTATAAGCATTCAATAAACATGAGATGTGGAACTGCAACCAACGAGAGCAAATGTAAGGAATAAGACCAACAGGAAGAACATCAATGAATAAATATGTTTATTTGTTTAATTTTTCTTCCATGTTGTTATAAGGCACCTCTTCTGGAACCTTAATCAAAGATCGTTGGAGCTGCTACTTGCAGAGCAGCAAGAGATACCCCATTTGCTTTTTGTTGCTTAATAGCTGACATGGCCCACCTCCATGTAATTAAGAGCAGGACAAAGTCATTTTTATCCCTTCCTGTTACACTGCAGCAGCCTGTAAGTCAGATCCCTGTGATCTTGGCCATACAGGCCACACTGCTATACAGGTGTATGAGTATACTTAACCATCTGAGACACGGTTTTGAACCTGCTACTTAGTCAAGTCAGGCCAAAAATATAATAAGCAAAGAAGCTTGGAAAAGTTAAGTAGAGGCTCACAAATGCTCATGACAACTTATATGTGTTTTCTAACCACATTGTATGTTAAACACCAAAATCTCTTCCTCTTAGAAGTCAAAAGGGTAAGTGTTCCCTGCTTTGATATTAAACAGTCTGTTACTGTGTCATTGAGAACACTGAATTAGACTGCTGTCCATAAATCTCCATGCACTACTGATGTTTTTAATTCAAAACCAAATGGAAGTATAAGCACTATAGTTCTGCATGGAGAACAGTATCATCTCAAGTCATGTACCTAAAAGATAATCATAGCTTTCTCACACACACATACACATATATAAAGTCTCTGACCACCACAGAATCATAACAGAGCATGAAAGTATGAACCTGAGTATAGCCAATGAATGGAAATTTTCATGAATTTCTTGAAATAACAGTTTTGAGACACATGGCCAGCCACTTCCCATGTAAATAACATTTTAATGCAAATTTCTACAGCTTTCTGTGGCCTTATCAGTACTAAAACTGAAGGTAGACTTGGAGGGTAGCAGATGGAGAAAAGAGAAGTGGGATTAGGTTCACATCCTAGATGTCAAGATAAATGCAGGAGTTCCTCATTATGTTCCTCTGCATTTTCTGGCAGAAGAGCAGACCCCTTCCCCATCTCAGTGCTTCCAAAGGAAAGTGACACCATACCATCATTGCTGCTGTTACACATGGCTTAATACTGTGAACCCTCCTGATCTGGAAAATAAAGTCTTTCCATCCTTTCCTAATTATTGATACTGCAGCTGGGATTGTGGTATTAGAGACAAGTGTAATATGATGTGTTTCCAGTTCAAAGATCCTTGCCCATAAAATCAGAAGTTTTCAGAATTATATTACAAAATCTGATTTCTGAGAACAGGTATTCCAGATATTTCCCATTCCCAGCTGAGAGGCTAAAGTATGGTGAAGGAATAAACAGTTCCAGAAATAAACTTTTGTTTAGTAAAACTGAATTAGGCCAGGAGATCAGAAAAGTCATGACAAACCAATACAAAAAAAAAGATGAGTTTAACAGGAAAACCTCTTCTTAAATTTCTTTAAGTGTAAATGTTTACTTCTCTGTAGCAGGAAAGCCATACGGCATTTTGTTTTCTCTATAGACCTGAAATGCTCCCTTGTTTTCTCATACTTCTTCAGAGAAACAGCAGAATGAGGAGATGCCGGACTAGCCATACAGACAATGAAATCTGCCTCTCTAGAGGTCAGCTGCAGCACAAGCACTGGCATGATACATTTCCTTACATGGCTTTACCACTGTTCCACCGGTGCAGGAAGGCTTACCCCAGGGATCAGAGGTCCCTCGCAGTCAAGGCATTCAAACTTAGAGTCATCTTGAGCCCCTTTAACCCATATTTAAACACAAAAACATAAACAGCTAACATGAATGGTAAAAGTCAAGTACCCAGCACCCTTCCAAACTGGGCTCTTTACCCTACCTCGGCCCCCAGTGCTTAGATTGAGATATCCAAAATATTGTCTTACAGTCATTCAGATTCTTTGTCCTTCTAATTAATCTCTCTTGACAATCAAATTTGTGGCCTGGACACCTGCACAATCGAAACTAGAAAGAGATGGTAACCTTGCTTGAAACTGGCTAAGCAGGAAGTGAACCATCATTTTTCAGTTTTTTATTTGCATCCTTTCCCCTCACCTCCCAGTGTGAGACTGCTGACTAAATGCCATGGTCAAACAGGAGAGTGAAAAATTGTACTCAGCAGTCCTCTAGGACTCTGGGTTTGCCAAAGGGGTTTGACTGGGATCCTGCTCTGCAACAGGACGTTCTGCACGCAGCTGCTATACGTTTGTTTTCTTTGTTAGAGAGACGGTAGTTGCTTCCTCCTTAACTAGAGATGTCCACAGTTTCCACATAAGTCATCTCTGAACATGGTGCTATCCAAAAAAAGATGCAACAGTACAGATGTAGAGTTTTTCATAGTGATTCAACCTCCATTAAAGAAATGTGCTGAACATTCAAGGTGTGTTCACATGGAAAATTTTTACTTATGTTGGTGTTTTGCACTGAATAACACAAGTCTTCTTACAAGGTTCGTTTCACTAAAATCTTCAGGTAAAATATAAAAAAAAATAGCTTTTAATTTAATATACTGGTACTGCATGGGGAAAAACATTATTTTCTTTTGCTTGTTTGGTTATCTTTTTTAAACTCTTTTCTCCCTCAGGGAAATCTAATTTTGGCAATGTGTGTGGGATGGAGCACTAATCTGCTGTTTTAACACGTGCGTATCTGGAATTTTCAAGTCACTTTTCCTAGCCTTGTAAACCTTTTCAAAATACTGCATAAAGCAAGGCACACAGGATAATCCCCCAAAGATGCTAGAAATACATTCACTGTTCTTGTGGCCTGATTCCACCCTGTAAAAGTACTTCCAGTCTAAATATGACTTAGTATGCTGATTAGTCCACATCTACTTGATTATAACAGACTACTGTTCCCATTTACTTAAGTGGGACCACTCGGTGGATAAGGACTTGGCTAGATGGTTGCATTCAAAGAGTTGCGGTCAATGGCTCGATGTCCAGGAGACCAGTGACAAGTTGTGTCCTTCACGAGTCTGTACTGGGACGAGTATTATTTAACATCTTTGTCAGTGACAATGGACAATGGGATTGAGTGCACCCTCAGCAAGTTTGCCAATGACACCAAGCTGAGTGGTGCGGTCAACACACTGGAAAGAAGGGATGCCATCCAGAGGGAACTGAACAGGCTTGAAAAGTGGGCCCATGCAAACCTCATGAAGTTCAACCAGCCCATGTGCAAGGTCCTGCACCTGGGTCGGGGCAATCCCAAGCACAAATGCAGGCTGGGAGACAATGGGTTAGCGAGCGGAGACTGCAGAGCAGAGACTGTGGAGAAGGACTTGGGAGTTCTGGTGGATGAAAAGTTGAATATGAGCCAGCAGTGTGCGCTTGCAGCCCAGAAAGCCAACCATATCTTGGGCTGCACCAAAAGAAGCATGATGACCAGCAGGTCGAGGGAGGTGATTGTCCCCCTCTACTCCGCTCTTGTGAGACCCCACCTGGAGCACTGCGTTCAGCTCTGGGGCCCCCAACATAAGGACATGGACCTGTTGGAGTGGGTCCAGAGGAGGGCCATGAGGATGATCAGAAGGCAGGAGCACCTCTCCTATGAAGAAAGGCTGAGAGAGTTGGGGTTGTTCAGCCTGGAGAAGAGAAGACTGAGGAGACCTTATAGCGGCCTTCCAGTGCTTAAAGGGGGCCTACAGGAAAGCTGGGGAGGGACTCATTGTCAGGGAGTGTAGTGATAGGACAAGGGATAATGGCTTTAAACTAAAAGAGGGTAGGTTTAGATTAAACATTAGGAAGAAATTCTTCACTGTGAGGGTAGGTGGTGAGGCACTGGAACGGGCTGCCCAGAGAAGCTGTGGATGCCCCATCCCTGGAGGTGTTCAAGGCCAGGTTGGATGGGGCTTTGGGCAACCTGTTCTGGTGGGAGGTGTCCCTGCCTATAGCAGGGGGGTTGGGACTGGATGGGCTTTAAGGTCTCTTCCAACCCAAACCACTCCATGATTCTATGATTCTGTGATGACAGCGTGAGTTTATTAGTGGGATAGGTAGTGACAAGGAGGATATAACTATGCCCCTTCTTGTGTTGATTTAGAAGACTCAGTCAGACTCTTTGAGATAATGAGCTTGTATCAGTGAGTTGAAAACTACTCTGTCTGGGAAGGCTGCTGGTTTAACTTCACCTGTTCTTGCAAACTGGCTTAGGGTAACTAATGCAGATGGCTACACAGGAAACCTTAACTCCATTTAGGCTAAATCAAAACTTGAAACTTTTCTTTTCTTTTCTTTTCTTTTCTTTTCTTTTCTTTTCTTTTCTTTTCTTTTCTTTTCTTTTCTTTTCTCTCTCTCTCTCTTTTTTTTTTTTAAGGAGAAAAGTTTAAAGAAAGAGAGTTTGAATGCAAAAGGAACATCCACACTGAGACTCTGGGCTGCCCTGCAAGCTGTTTTTGTGCAAGAAGCAGGAGTTGCCCTTCCCAAAGTATCTCATAGATAGTGAAGCCTACAGACATCAACACAGCCTGGCTTAGAGTGCAGTCCTTCTAGAAAGCAGTCTTGTCTTCTCTTCTGGACCAGTTTCTGCCTAGGACTTACAGGGAAAGAAAGAGACATACAAACGACCTAATGCTTGGAACAGGGAGCTGTGGGACTGCTTCTCTACGGCCATCTGTATCCAGGATGCTTCCCGCACTGTGCAGCAACAGGTAGGGTTGGATGAAAGCTAGAGCTGTAAATTCAGCTCAGCTTCCAGGCAGGGATAAAAGAGCAAACGTGCTTGCAGTAAGCATAGGCTCTGAGTTTATACATATTCCAGAAGGGTTCACATACTGACTTGCAAGTAAATCAGCCTGATGAGTTATTTTGGTGTTAGTCTGCATGCAAATGAACCCTCCTAACAGGCAGACACCATAATCAAATGTGCTTTTTAGACAAAATAAATAAGCAGCCACAAAGTCATTTGCAAGGCCTATCTAAACCTGTTTAATCATGCTAGTACAAGTTTGTCTTGAACAAAGGTCTACTCTTACGAGAAAAAGAGTGAAAATAAATCTATCACCTACGCCCACCAGCTCTCAGGGGGATACATGCACCTTCTCAGAGGGAATGGCAGCTGCTAGATTTAACTTAGCTTTCAGCTGACCTGAAGCTTTCCACATAAACATCAAGGACATGGCCAGTGGTTAATAAACCATAAGCTGCTCCAGGATCCACAGTGAGTCTTTGTGGACTTTGTTGAAAGGCATACTGAGTAAAAACAGTGGAGTATTTTGTTTGTTTTGTACTGTAAGGCAGCAAGAAAATGTAAATGTTTTTCATGAGTCTAGATTCATACTATCAAAATATCCTAAATCAAGTTTATGAGACCTGAAAGGGAATTTTGAGCTTTTGCAGTCAGAGCTGTATCTGCTTATCCACTCTGTGAAGAGCGGCTCACAAAATGTTTCACATGCATGTAAAACATTCCACACGCAATTATGCAGGGTGTGGTGGCAAAGCAAGCCAGAGTCATACAGAAAACACATTGATTCTTCTTTCATAATGTGTCTCCTATTAGATCCAGCACACCAGAAATGGCTGCTGTGACTAGACAGCAGTGAGGGTGGGTTAGAAATTAGAAGGAAACTGGTGTAATACCAAGAAACGTGTTTTTTCCCAAGAAATGCTTACTGGTCACTGCTAACACCATTAGATCAGCCCCAGGGGGATTTAGTGAAGTACTTTCTCCTAGCTGTGCTCTCCAGCGTGTCACGCTGTACACTCAGATCTGATCTGTGTTTGGTGTGAAGACAGTCTACTATCCTTTTGACTTGACAGGAAGAGCACGCAGAAATACATTTCTGACTATTTTAAACACTTCTAACACCCTGTCACTGTAGTATCTGGATAACAAGACCGCAGTATTTAAAATCTTGGAGGAAAAAGTGAAAAATCTCCTATTTCTAACCTACTCACTGTGTAATTTCTTTGTTTGCAAGACTGACTGTCTCGAGTGTCCAACAACAAGGTACATATTCTAACTAGAATCGCCAGACGTACAAGCCACTGAGGAATGTATTGATGACTTTTCACAGCTTGCCTATCAATAGGATGTAGAATCGTGTACAGAAAGCACAGTTTTGTGTCAAATGGATCATATTTGTTAACAAACACACAAACCTAACAAGCAGTATGTTCCCGGTGTACTATAAATTACTTGGATGAATCAAAGCAGCACTAAAATAAGCAGTATTTCTGGTCACTTGTACTGTAAAGGAAACAGTTTCTTGGAATTCACAAGTGGAGAGGTCCAATCCAAGCCCACAAATGCTGATCTCGGATCTTCTGAGCATATGTTTAGAGCATAATAATGTCTGCAAAACACTGGAGACAAGGATACAGAACTGCTTCTATAATTGCTTATTGCTGCTGCAAGAGTCAGGCCAAAAAGAGATCAGAATGGTACTTTTCTGAACAAAGGTTTGGAAGAGGAAAACCGTAAGACCTGTTACACCCGCTGTGACTATGGACCTCACATGCTGTTAATGCTGAAATAAGACACAAAATGATACTTCAGACCATGCTGGCAGAACAGCGAGTGCTCGAGAGGATGGCTCTACCCAACACGACAGCCCTGGGCTTGCTGTCCTCTCAAAGGGGCACTTGGAGAGCGCGCTGTGGCCGCAGGAGGACTGCCCAGAGCACGCCGCGCTTCAGCGATTCCAAACTGAAGCTCTCTGGAAAGCAGCTTGCAGTAGACCTGTGGGACTGTAAATTGCATGGGTGGTCATAGGGCAGGGACAGAAGGAGGAAAGCACAAAAGTGGCTTAAAACAACTGTTCCTACCCCCACCCCCACTCCTTTCCCATGCCCAGTAGAGTGGCGGGTATAGAAATAGCTATCCTTTATTGACCTACTTCGCAGGCATGTGCTCAGAAGCAATCAGTTCATGTAAGAAACACAGAAATGCCAAGCTTTGTAACACAGCTTCCTTTAAATGTTGGAGATACAGCTACAGAGACATTATTCAAAGACTGCTATGGGCAGCTGATATTTTAAGAAGACGCTTCCAAAAAATCTTTGTTTCTTGTCCCATGATAAGCCACATGAGCAGGCACGTCATTCTGTAAGGAGGGTGGGGGACAAGTTTAGCAGTGTGGGAAAGAGAGGGTCAGGACTACATAATCGAGGGTCAGGACTACATAATTTATTTGTTTGTTTTCCTGCTTGAACAACAAGGCTGTAGAATGCGACAGAACCAAACAGCTACAAATATAACTGAGAGTTATTCTGCTGAGTAAAATCATAATAAAAAAATAAAGCATTCTTGTCCAATGCATTAGTAGCCTGAGATGAAGATCCTATAAAAGATTTGGGAATGAGCTTTGCTGAGTTTTGGTTAAAGGATGGTCAGCATTTGGTGCAAGAAAATGTTGGTCTTCCAAAGTATTTTACGAGATCTAACAATAAGCCCTCTTCAGTTGTGGGGACTTAGACATATCCAGATAGGAACTGAACTTCACTCCAAAACATGTGTATCACCTTGCTATGCCATGCCGCGTGGCTGTGGGCCTCATATTCATCCAACATTTCCCAAGCAGCTCCCTCTGTCCCACTGCGTGTCTCTCAGTAGGGCAACACCTTCAAGAACCAGTAAGAGCCTACCCCTACTAGTATGGGGGGAGGAAGTTAATGCTGCTGTATGAATTAACAGTGTGCTCAGACAGGTTTTAGCCATGACTTTAATGAGGATAGCAAGTATTCTGCTGGATGACTTACATGACACGGTTACAGAGAGGCTCTGTGATGCTGCAGCCACTGAGGACCTGGGACTTGCAGGTGTGCACTTTGCCTCCAACTTAATTGACACAAGAACCAGGGTTTGGATATTTCCTGCTTTCTCAGCTATTTTAGGAGAGGGGTGTTAGTCACGTGTGGTTTTCTTACAAGCTCTCTTTCAATACTTGACTTCTTGGGGCCCAGTCCTGCTTTTGCTGAAATGAATGAGCTTTCTGTTATTGATGCCAGTTTAACTCCTGAAAAATTATTATGGACCCTACTGCTACCATAGCTAGGCATCTTGTGATCTAAAATTTATTTTAAGAAATTATTTATCCACATATCAGGGAACATACATCTGGGATGGAAAAGTTCCATAATCATCTTGTAATACAGGGAACTAAAATACAGAAGGAGGATGGGCTGGAAACAGAAAGAGTGCTAGGTGTCTACAAAGCTGACTACAAGTACCTATAACTGAATTCCTCAGAACGCCTGCTCAGATGCCACTCAGTAAAGCAGGGTAAGCTGAGTAAGCCATGCCACATACGCCTTGACTGTGCTGCTTGGCACATAAACCTAGCTGTGGACTGGTGGACATTCAGCCTTCCTCCCCAGTGGAGCTCAATTCAGTCTCTGATAAACTTTAAGCTGCTTGAGGAGGGAATGACACTGCTACTCACACATACAGTCTAAAGGTTACAAGAACTGTACAAAATCTAGATTTAAAGTCTTCAGCTGCCTGTTTCAGATCGGCAACTTAAACCTCAGCAAGTGTGACTAACACGAGATTGCAAGGATAGTCCCTTCCAAGTTTTCCTGCTAAATCTGTATTACAGAATCACAGAACCACCGGATGGTTGAGATGGGAAGGGAGCTCTGGAGGCCACCTGGTCCAACCCCTGCTCAAGCAGGGCCACCCAGAGCAGGCTGCCCAGGCCCATGTCCAGGTGGCTTTTGAAGATCTCCAAGGAGGAGACTCCACAGCCTCTCTGGGCAACCTGTGCCAGTGCTCGGTCACCCGCACAGCACAGAAGTGCTGCCGGGGTTCAGAGGGAGCCTCCTGTGTTCCAGTTTGTGCCCATTGTGTCTGGTCCTGGCACTGGGCACCACTGAAAAGAGCCTGGCTCTATCCACTTTATAACCTCCCTTCAGGTATTTACAGACATTGATGAAATCCCCCGAGACTCTTGTCCAGGCTGAACAGTCCCAGCCCTCTGAGCCTTTCCTTTCATGAGAGATGCTCCACTCCCTTTATCATCTGGGCTTGGCCCAGTGTGTCCGTGCCTGTTGTACAGAACCCAGCGCTGGCCCCAGCACTGCAGCTGTCTCACCAGTGCTGAGCACAGGGGAAGGATCACCTCCCTCAGCCTGCTGGTCCTAACAGCGCTTCCCAGTGCAGCCCAGGAGGCTGTGGGCTGCCTTTGCTGTGAGGCAGCATTGCTGGCTCATGTTTAGCTTGAGCACCAGGACCCACAGGGCCTTCTCTGCAGAGCCGCTTTCCAGCTGGGTGGCCCCCAGCATGTACGGGATGTACTGGTGCTGGGGTTGTTCCTCCCCAGGTGAAAGACTTCGCCCTTCCCGTTGTTGAACTTCACGAGGTTCTTTCAGCCCCTTTCTCCAGTCTGTTGAGGTCCCTCTGGATGGCAGCCTGACACTCTGGTGCATCTACCACTAGCCCCAGTTTTGTGTTATCTGCGAATGTACCAAGCGTGCACTCGACTCCATCGTTCAGACCATTAATGAAGATGTATTAATGCATGTATGTGTTCGCTGGGTAGTGACAGATGAGTGACTCTGCAGCTCACGGCTCAGGCACGCACTTAGAGGTGACCGCTTCCAGGAGCAGGTGAGTTCGTAAGGTTGACAGGTACCCCCAGGAATCACACTCCTAGTGCTGAACCCTGGTTGCTGTCAGGGAAACTGCGGATCCTAATGCAGTAAAAGGGGCAGCAGTCTTGTGATGCTCTGTACTTGGATACATCAATTCCATTCACTGTGTTTACCAACACCTCCTGCTGTGTGTCAGAAGGTCTTGGATCATGAAAGTCCAGCCATCTGCTGTGGATGAATGGGGCAGCTGGTACCTTCCTTGGTCTTCCTTTGAGAGAGAGCTGGGACATGCCCTTATCTTCCAACTGTATGCAAGAAAATGAAAGCATCCCTGTATTCAGTAGCCTATATGCAATCTATGGTTTTTGTCCTACATAATGTGCTTGAGGTCATGTAGGATGTCTGCGTTGGCAGAGAACTGGGACACATCATCTAAGTATCTCCCTGGAGCTCTACCCACTGGGAGAAATTTCCTCTCAGTGGGAACAGGATAGGACTTTTGAAAAGCAATTTAATTAGCTTATTTGGAACAAATAAGTTTTTGAAACATTTGGCCTGTAGCCCATTAACCTTCTTGTCATGGTGGTAGCTTACACGTGATGTCAAAATTCTACCTGGAATTCACTTATGATCAAAGAGGTCTCTATCTCACGTTTTTACAAGCTATTCACAGAAAGGCTTTGTCTATCATAAACAATTATTTGGAAGGCACACTGATTTTTATCCTATTGGTTGGGTTACAATTCATTAATGCTGATATACCTCAGTACAGCTACAGGCTTCTGTAGTTACCTTTGATGACAGTGGTAAGGGCAGAAGCTCCCATTGTTCGCAAAATCTCTCAAATGAGAAGAACTACTAGGAAAAAAAATGCAGCTGAATTCTATAAAATAATTAATTTTTTTCACAGCCAAAATACAGGAAACTGGTGTTAGTTTGCAGGAGAGATGGGAGAAGAGGGCATACAAATAAATACTATTTTAGTAAGACTGTTAAATCAAGTAAAACTTCAGGTAATTTCCTCTAATTCTGCTGACAGCAACTGAACTGGATTTTGTTTTGTTTTAAAACAGTGCTGTTGGGGAGAGATAAGTACAACGAGAGAGCAGTAAAACAGATTTTCAGCACACACCCCTCCAGAATGCATGCATCCTGCTCCTTTAAATCTTACAAGCTTTAATGCTGTAAGTGCTGGAGCGATATTCTGCAGCACAGAGTTTTAGGCAAAATTCCTAACTGAAACTGATCTGGTCTGCAGGCAGGAAAAGTGGTTGTTTGTATTTGAGTATCTTCTCACTGGGCAGTTAAAATGTGTTTTCAAAAATCAAGCTACAATAGAAGCCAGCAAAACCCCCCAACATTTTCCAACCGCACACAATTGCCCCAAATAATTCCTATTCAAATTCAGGGAAAAAATTATGGTAAAACTTCTGATACTATTATGAGGTCAGCTGTTGGCAAGTGCTGGTGTTTTAATGACAACCATAACACTAACACATTAGCACTCCTAGAACAAGCAGATTTAACTAGTGTGAAGTATTTGGTGAACAGTTTACTTACCTGAAACAAATTCTTATCTTAAGTGAGAGTTAAGAAGGGTGACTTACCAGCTCTAGGAACCTCCTCACCACCTGTCTCTGCTTTAAGTTAGTTTCACCATCCAGGTTAGCTGTTTCTATATGGCACAGCCCATCAGGATCACTTGAAGAGAGCAGCAAGATATCAGCAGGTATAATTTCATTACAGCGAAGCTGAACAAAGTCTCCAACTTGCACTTCTTTCCAGTATCTGCTTATATATTTCTTCTCATTCCTGGAAAAAAGACATTTATAGAACAGAGATAAAAAAAAATACATAGACTGGAGTGCCACAGATATGATCTGGTTTGTTTTGTAACAGGAATACAGTGCCTTTGGAAGGTCCTCAGGTACTCTCGAGTTATGCCAGGAAAAGGTCATGCAGGCTGCCAGGAGGCGTCTTATCACCAATTGAGCCCCAGGTCAGAGTTCCCAAGTCCTCTAAGAAAACCAGATGCTCTTTAAGGCCCAAAGTACCATGTGATATTTGGACGAAAGAGATGAAAGTCTGTTACTGAAAGAAAATTCCAGTATTCATCACTAAACCTAGAATTACAAGGACATGTCACAGAAAAAACAGTCCTAACTGCTCTATAGGGAAAGGACACCGTCCTTTTCCATCCTTTTAAAGGACATTTCTTTCTAAATATTTGTGCAGTATCTCCATATTAGCCATAGTGCCATCTGTCACATAGCAAATTTCTGCTTAGTTTCTCTGAAACTTTTATTTTGGGTTGCAATTCCTTTGTCATTTCAAAACTTACCCACCTGAAACACTGACGCATATGTTGTCCATTTAGACACAGCCACTAAACCTGTTTAGTTTTATAGGTCATACTAGTTTGCTATTTTTTCGTTTTTTAACTTTTTCTTGAGAGCAAGAGAAAAAAGGTGCAGGTGATTGCTTAATTAATTCTAGTTAAAATTCAGGTTTTTGGTTTTATAACAGACAGACTCTTTTGCTTTCTTGGCATTTGTATAAATTGCTTTCTTCTGCTGTGTTTCTGAAAGAAACTCATCTCAAAACAGCCATGATGCTAACTTGGTACGATACCTCCCGAAAACAGGAAGCTGCCATTCTGACGCTTCCCCAGGCTGTCACGCCGCCTTGCAGTGTAAGCACCGACACTGCTGTCAGCGCTGGCCCCCTCTCGCCGACACTGGAGCCAGGCCTCCTTGACAGCTCTTTAGCTGGCAGAATGGGACTCTGATGGGGGGTTGCCATTTTATGTTCTTTAAAGCGTATTATTTAAAAATACATTACTTACAGTAGTAATGTGAACAGACGTGTAACTAAGAGGAACTCCTGCTAATGCTGTTACTTTGGAGGTGCTGATAGTGATGCCATACCTAATGCATCCTTGTCATGCCTTCATTGGTGCTGCAGGGAATTAGAAACTTAGCTTGCTTTTATTCATTTCTTTAGCTTAAACCCTGAATGATAACGTGTCAGGTAGCACAGCAAGGATGAGTCAGATCAGGTTTTAACTCCCAGAATTTCTTCACTGCCCTTCCCTAGCATCCAGTTTACAAAAAGACGAATGAAAACGATGGCTGTGCTTTCTATTTTGATAAAAGCTGACAAAGATTAGTAAGAGCTAAGTGTAAAACATGATAGTCTAACAAGGGCAGGTAATTTACATACTAGCTGCAGGTATCACCCATTCCCTTCACACTCGGGGTGAAAGCAACATTTAACTTTTCCTGCTAAGGAGAATGAATCGCTTGGAAACCCGGTGCCCTGTAACGCGGTACAAGTCACTGTGTCACAGATCTGATGGGCTTGTTAGCTGTGCAGCCTCTAACTCCAAATCACTTCACATGTGGCCGATCCTTTCATCCCGATCCTTTCTAATTTTACTGTGGAACTGGGTGATGTTCAGATGCATGTACAGAGTAGTAGTATAGACGCATGATCAGGCTACAAATAGCATATATATATATATATATATAATATAACATATATATGCTATAAAGACTACATTTTTTTATTTAACTTATCTTGCTTGTAACACATCGCTATTTTAGCATTTCTTCAACTCCCACATGCGTGGCAACTGCCACAACTCTACGCTCTGTGTCAGGACGGGTGGATATCAAGGGACACAGGAGCACATGGCTCCACTACGATGAAGGAACACGAGGCTTCCTGCACACGCACCGGGACCCTGGGGTACAGCCCCCTTCACCAGTGGCATGGGAATAATTGGCCCGGTACTGCACTAGATGCAGCTCTCTGCTAACAGGGGCCAGTAGTGGATGAACTGCCTGCCCGCAAGGAAAAATGCTTCCTAATCCTCCTCAGCCAGCGCTGCTTTAACCCAGTCCTGAGCCGTAATTGTCCCATTGCAGCACATGAATTGTCAATGCAAGTATTTAGTAGAGAGTATGGCACAACACCATCTTCAGACCTGGAGGTTCAGATACTAGGAGACAGACATCAGGCCTTTGGGAGCGCTCCTTTAATGTGCTTGTCCTACTCTGAACATGCGTGCTACCACACTTATAGACAGCTTTCATACCTCTGCGCAGTACAAACACACCAAGTGACCCTGTTAACACAGTCACAATTTTGCCATTGACTTTAGCAGAGACAGGACTTTATCATTCAAGTGTTATATTACCTATTAAATGTTTATTCTTGCTGTTATATTGTACCAGTAAATTCCAGAAGTTATATGATACGGAGTTAGGAATGCCACGCTTCTTTTAAGAGAAAGTCTGTCTTTAAAATTTAGGCTCTGCTTTGGGTTTGTTAGGCGTGGCATATAAGAATGCGTGATTTAAATTTTATTTGAAGTTCAGAGATTCGAGCAGTTTTGCCTCAGTGTATCCACACAGACATTATTCTCCCTCTTCAGAAGGGACCCTTTCCATGTCTCTAATGATTTACATTGCATCAGCCTGTTGTGATAGAAAACCTGAATTAAACACACTCTCCATGGGTAGGCATATGTGCATTGTTACATGCTTGGCGTTGTTTACAAATGGTTCGTTATGCTTCTCAACTTCAGAGCAAACGTAACATTCAGGCAGATGCTTCAGCTGAGCTCTTCACAGCCATGGCCAGGCTTGGAGGATATCAGCAGTTTACAACACAGGGCTGGAATGGAATACCAGATCACCGAGACCCGTTCCTTGCACCTGCAGGCATTTATCTAATGGAGACCAAGCCCAGAAGAGAAAGCAGAACAGACACTCTATGCACTCTTACAGAAGAACATCAGCAAAATGCAGTACTGTGGGTACCTGTTACTCACCCAGCAGTTAGCATGATTTTTCCTGGCAACGTCCTGTCTGTCCATTTACCTGTTGCTTCTGAAAGGCTTTCCTGTCTCTCTGGTCTTTAATGTCCTATACCTGCAAATTTTGATGTCTTTCCATTTATAGTGCCCCAGCTGGTAAATTAATGTTTCAAACACAGATTCCTGGGTCTAGTTCTCCAGGACCCTCCCATTTCCTCCTGCTTGGTCCTGATTGTATAGCTACTGTGCGGTCAGCACCCATCCTCTGAAGTCCCAGCGCAGGGCTTCAGGCACTGCTCGCAAGGAACTCTTCGACAAAAGCTTTTGGCAAGTTGAAGTGAATGTCATCCGATCTCCTGGAAGTGCTCAAGGGATTCTAGCAGAACGCAGGGCTGGAAGGCAGCACCCGAGTTAGTGAGTGCAGCCCCCTCCCAGCGCCTCAGGAAACCCTGCCATGGATGTCTAGGCCAGAAGCCAGCAGCCCACAGTTCTAGCTCTACCTGCCCTCATGTATAACGAGCCTGAGGACAGCTGTACTACCTATAACAAACTTCAGGGTGATGCTGAGAGAAACCAAGGCTGCAGGCCATGATGAACAACAGGAAGAGGTCAGAGATACTAACTTTTAACTTTCAAACCTGGAGAGGCAGATAAAAGACTTCCACATCAATACATTGTCGTGAACTACTGCCATTCTGCAAAAGCGATAGATATTGCTTTTACTCTCTAGCTAAATCACTGTGATGAACTATTAATTTCAGACAGCTCAGCCCAATTTCAGACAGCTAGGTAAGGTGTTGTGTGGGGCTCACATACCAGAAACGTCCAGCCTCCAGAACACAACCTAATCTGTATCAACACATTTTCATGCAAAGAACGGATCTGTCAGTTGTGGTTGTACACCCTTAGTCACGTCGACCTTCCTTCTCCTCTCTGCCACAATCTAAAACAGAATTTGCCGGTGCTTTCACTTTTCTGAGCATGTCTTTCCAGGTAGACATGGACTGAAAGCTAAAGATGGATGGCTAACAAGTCAGCTGGCTCAGCTGTATGGGCATCAACCCTGCTAGCCAACAGCAAACGTGGTCCTGGCAGGAGTCAAACTCCTCCAGAGGTTAATGCTCTTTTGTAACAACAGAGTGCAATTATTCCAGCATACCCACTTTCAAACATGTAGGGAAAAGCCTGCAACTTCCTTTCAAGTGTGTAAACAGAGAGAAAATTATTCTAGCTGCTATCTAAAAACTTGCACTAGTCTACCTACTGTATATATTTGGCCATCGCTCTGCTTTGAAGCAGAATCTCCTGCAGGTTTGTGCCAAATCTGAGAAAGGCTTTGGTTAACAGCAAAAACAAACCAAAACCAAAAATATTAATGAACTTTTTGTCTCTAAAATTAAAATTAAAAAAAAAAAAACTCAGAAATTACTTTTTGTTTTCCTGTTAACTATGCCTTTTCCTCTTCTGTTCTCCTTTGTAGCACACGCTGATAAAGATCATGCCAATAATTTTACGTTTCTGGCCACATAAATATCAGTTTATACCTAAAAAAGGCTGAAGATTATAAATTGTCTATGTTTGAACATTACAAAACAATTGTTTCCCTTTTTTTGAATAGGTTTTAACTGTTCTGGTGTGATAAGGCATTATTCAAAATGAGCATACTTAAAGGAAGGTAACAAAACTCCACATGCATAAAATGTAGCAGGAATCTTCCCTGTTCTCTCTCTCTCTCTTTTAAAAAAGTCTGGTGAAAATATCACAAGCAAGACTGGTTATGAAACGTGAAAGCCATGCAGCCACAAGCTGTTCTTCTGGTGCAAGGTCTTTATACTAGAAATTTTATACCTTAAATCCAGAAGATGGAACTACAAGGGAATCTTTTCTTGCTTCCTACACTTCTCCACTGACAAAAATTATAGTTAATGAGTAGGAATGGCTGATGTAGATTTGCTGCAAGTGAGTGGTTAGGGAACCTGTAACACTGCCCCATCTTAGTCCCAACACAGGCTCCCCTATTAACCTCTGCAGGGCTTGTCAAAGACATTTAGCAAAAGCCAGGGGATGTGCCTTTGTATCCTTTGGGGTGCTCCATCTGGCTTACCCAGCGTACCGCTCCTCCCTACACAGGTTGAGACTGCAGCCTAGAAGTTTTTAAGCCTCTCAAAGCATCCAAATGGAATGTTGTTTCCTGGTCCAAGCCCATCCGCTGACCTGCTTTTGAAGTAACTATTGTCTCCACTTCAAAAGAAATCAGGCTCCTTTGCCTTCCCTGCCAGCTGAGGTTGGTCATTGAACCAGTAGGCTTTAAAAGAAACACAGCAATAAATTAGTTCTGTGGAAGAGGAAGAGCCCTCCACAAAAGACAAGTCAAAGAGCTGTGTACAAGGCATATTTTGGAGCTGTTCTTGGTGTCAGCCAAGTCCTCCCCTTCCATCTTTGGAGGCAGAAAGAGAGTAGGGGACAACTAAGGAAAGCATCAGGTACATCTCTGTCCCCAGTGACTTAAAACATATTCAAGTCAGATGGCGACAAGTGCCGTGGCAAGTCTCTTGGTTAGGAACAAGCTAACTAAAAAACTTGAGGATAACTGGCAGGGCCCAAGCACAGCAGCAACTCCAGTATTACAAATCTAGAAGGGGAACCTCAAACTGTAACGCAAGCACAGGAGTCCCACATCAGCACAAACCATCTTTAGGGAGACCCTAGCATCTATCTGTTTCTGAACAGGTCCTCATAGAGTTTTCCCAAACTGCCTGGTCTGGAGCCCTTGTTTTTAACCCTCCACCTCTCTGCCTGACCCTTCTGCAGATGTGCAGAGCCCACAGCACTCTTTAGGTGACTGAGCCCATAGCACTCTATTAACACTACGGTGGCAAGCTGAGATTTTGTGTAACTTATCATAGTCTACAAAAGCAGAGTTGGTGGACAACACTGGAATACACGCAGAAAACTGCTCTTGTAACCAACCACAATTTGAAAACTACAGGTATTGCAGATCCCGCAGTTTAAAAAACAAGAGCTACCTATGAAACCAAGGCATACATTACACAAAGTCTGAACATGCTAAGTATCTATGGAAACATTTTGAGAACCATTTGGGTACAATTACAGTGTTGTGGCAGAATTAAGGAAAAACATGTAGTATAAGTTAATGCCAAAGCAGGTTACATAATGCCCAGAATATGTCTTCATTCCACCACAAACGATAACATCTGTTTCTATGAAAATAAATCATGAAGAGGCTCCGAATCTGATATTAATCAGACAAAACAGATTAACAGAGTGTTCTTGAGAAATGCTGTAGAGAACAAAATCTCTCCATGACTGATGTTTCTAAATAGATCCCTTAATATTCACATTGTTTTAAGAGCATCGAAAAGTTTTCTTGTTTTCATGGACTTCAAATATCCATTTTTTTGGATCATCAAGTACAAACGCATCTTATAGCTGCTAGACGCAAATATGCTTGTATGGCAATAATGAGGCATAAAGGTGCCTTTTAATAAATTCACACTTTCTGAAAACTGCTAATTTTTCTGTTACAAATCAAACTTGTTATGAAAAACAATGTACCCATGAAACCTCAGTGTTTCAGGTTTATAATGCGGGAGTAATCACTGAACTTCTCTTGGCAGTGTCATCTCCATTATAATTCATGTTGAAATAAACCTCACTATTGTTAACTATTAATGAAACATTTGCTAACCGGAATAAATGATTTTTCAGCCAAGAAACTTGTTGTTGCGATAACAACATGAAACATAAAGGCAGACCATGTAATGAAACTGAAGAAAGAAGAAGCTGTCTTCCAGAACTTGATTTTAAAACTCTTAAGACTGTTTTGGAGAAATACCTAGTATCCTTTTTTTTTTAGTGGTATAACTTCCAACACTCCTATATTTCCTGCCAAAAATGCTAATAAACTTGTATCATTCTTCCAATTAGCAGATATACTGGGAGAGAAGACAGTTAACTGCTTGTCACAGATATTAAGATTGAATATTTACACTACAGTAGTGCTCGAAGCAATTGCAAAAGGATTCAACTGAGCTTGGTGCTGTGCAAACATGGAAGGAGAAACAATCCCTGCCTGAAGGGAAGCCATTCAAACTATAGGCACCTCATGATGCCTACCTCTATCTGTGCCTGCTTCCTAAACAATTAAAGTAGGAACTCTTCCGTGGGAGATCTTAGGTGCTAACTTTTTTCAGTTTTACAATTTTGTCCTCCAAACTGATAATTAAGAGCGTAAGGACACTTAGGAGAACTGAGTGCCTAAAATTCAGATGCACGCTAGATGCATAGATTTGGTGGACCAAATCCTACACTTTGGTGTTCTCCCACTGAATTTATGCCAGTGTAATCAGTTGACCATTCCAAGGGAGAGCTTCATACCTTAACAGTACATCTTAAAAGGCAAATTTAGTATGGCTCTGCAGTTACTGAGGGAAATCCCATTCTTTAACAGATTCAGGCACTTCAGTGGAATTTTTTTTCCTTCTCATTCCTCTGGTTCCCCACATCTGCCTAATTCGATCTCAAGACTACATGACCCAGCTCACAAAAATACATTAGTATGCTCACTACATATATGCACAAAGTCATTTGTAAAGAACTGCTAAAGAAAGGTGCTTCCTAAATGCAACAGTTTTCATTTGAAAAATCATTCCAGTTCTTTTAGCTAAACTGTTCATGTAACAGCTGAAAGAATTTTTAGCGGGAAAGGCATTTCCTGTTAATTACATGCACAGACCTGATGGAGTTGTTGACTGATACTCAGTTTGGGAGACTATTTTTCTCCACATAACTGTGCCACACAAACACACTTCCTTTAAAGCTCATGTTATCTAATCACTGCACAAAAGCTAGAAGTTAACATAATTCAGCTACTATTTTCTGTTAACAAGAAAATTGTTGAAAAGAATGTTAATAATTCACCACTTTTGTATTTAACAGGCAAAATCAGTATCTCCTGAAGTGTAAGTCTTTGATCTTCTTTTCCAGTTCCTCCTGAAAATTATGAAGTATTGTATTTTCCTTCCATTTCTGTTCTTGTCTGGGTGACATCCATCCATGACATTCATCTCATCTGGATGTTCTCATCTGTTCTCACTTGGATGATCTAAAATTCAGGTTGAGGATAGGAAAAACATTTACCTGTCTGAATACCAACCGAGATCTCAGTGGGTCTCAGGTTGCAATGCTTGCATTCAGAACAACTGAGATGATGCTCTGCATGTTGCAGCCTCTACATTTCTTCTGGCTGCAATTCCACAAATTAGGTTTAGTCCATACACAAGACTTTACTACTTTCAGTGCTCCTCAAAAGTTAACTGTTTAAAAGAACTTTTAAAGAACTGGCAATAATAAAAAGTAGAAAAAACACGTTGGCTGCAATATTATTGGAAGAATCTTGCAGAAGAAAATAAAGTTGGGTGCTATATCTTTGCAGAATATGTTAACAGTTCCTTCTACTCTGAAACTGAGATGTGAAACTATATAATATGTGGATTTGAAAGGATATTTGAAGCATGTTTCATTGTACTCATTTCTCAATTCTCATGAACTTTATTTAACTTTAGAGTTACTAAGGAATTACTTTCCTCTCTGTCAGAGGAGATGTTGAATGTCTCCCTATCACAGAATCACAGAATCACAGAATCACAGAATCGTTCAGGTTGGAAGAGACCTCCAAGATCACCTAGTCCAACCTCTGACCTAACTCTAACAAGGCCCACACTAAACCATATCTCTAAGCTCAACATCTAAACGTCTTTTAAAGACCTCCAGGGATGGTGACTCAACCACTTCCCTGGGCAGCCCATTCCAATGCCTAACTACCCTTTCGGTAAAGAAGTTTTTCCTAATATTCAACCTAAACCTTCCCTGACGCAACTTTAGCCCGTTCCCCCTCGTCCTGTCACCAGGCACGTGGGAGAAGAGACCAATCCCTACCTCACTACAGCCTCCTTTAAGGTACCTGTAGAGAGCGATAAGGTCACCCCTGAGCCTCCTCTTCTCCAGGCTGAACAACCCCAGCTCCCTCAGCCGTACCTCGTAAGACTTGTTCTCCAGACCCCTCACCAGCTTCGTTGCCCTTCTCTGGACTCTCTCGAGCACCTCCATGTCCTTCTTGTAGTGAGGGGCCCAAAACTGAACACAGGACTCGAGGTGCGGCCTCACCAGAGCTGAGTACAGGGGGACAATCACCTCCCTAGTCCTGCTGGCCACACTGTTCCTGATACAAGCCAGGATGCCGTTGGCCTTCTTGGCCACCTGAGCACACTGCTGGCTCATATTCAGCCGACTGTCAACCAGCACACCCAGGTCCTTCTCTGCCAGGCATCATTCAAGGGAGTACGCAGAAACTGAAACCTCAAACTCAGGCATGCCTCTGTTGACCCAGACAGGTACAAAGGGAGATTTAAAGTGCCATCCTGGATAAAACTACAGTCTATCTCCACGTCTAATCAGTCAGGTGCCTACACAAAACACTCCCAGGCAGGTATAGTGGACAGTTCTACCTGACACTCACGGATGCTTACTGGCTAGCAGGCAAAGCAAACTGGACACATCTATGTGCTTTTGTGATGGTGATGGCAGACAGGTTTGGCAGGATCTGTGTGCAGACATTGACCTTACCTTGAATGCCTACTTGTGAATAAAAGAGGCCTGAGAATACTAAAACACTGGCCAAAATGTGTATCACTGTAGCACCTGGCAAACTTTTGTTGATCAGATGCTATATCTATCACATTTAGAGCCTTGTCCTTGGTATGACGACTGCCTGTCCTGTGCCACTGATACAAATTCCCAGCGGGATGAATAACCCTTCATTTCTGAGCTACTGCTCATGCCCCATCACACTTATGTCTTCCTAACTGGCTATGGCTCAGCAGAAACGAGGTCAGCAATTTTGGAATAAATGCGTTCTCAGAAGTTTCTTCCAGATCTGGAGGAACAGAAGGGTCAGCTAAGGCCCTGAAATATGAACATAAAGATCTTTTTATTCAAAGCCTATTTTAGTACTTACTATTATTAACTCTTCTTTGTTGACATTTCTCCCTGGAGTTTCTTAAACATGAGAGCAGTGAGACTTCTTAGAAGAGACATCACTACCACTGTAACTAAATCAGACGCTAAAGAGCTGGAGGTTGCTGCCTTGCTCTCACCAGTGCTTGTACTGGTAGCCAAAGTGGAAGAACTGTCTGACATTTTAAATTTACACCTGCAACGTTGCTTTGTGAGAAGCAATATCAGTGTAAATCCCTGGGGAGCGCCTGATCTGAAGCATAAACATCTATTTCCAGCATCACTGCATCCCCAAGAGTGAAGGAGCAGTAAAAAGCATTACAACTCAGAAGAATCCTAATTATTTTGTGTAGCTGGCTGGAGAATAGGCCTTAACTAGTACTTCAGGCTGATCTGAAAAGCACAGTTGAAGTTTTAAACTTAATGACATCCTACACTGTCTGTAGCCAGTTTATCTACATTTAGCTGCTCTCACAGGTTATGTGGTCTCTACCTTTCTGGATCCCCACTTGCCCCAGTGAGACAAGAATACTAATGCAAGGAAAAGCAAACAGCCTCAAGCTATACTTCAGTATTGAGATGTTTAAATTACCGTGTTGTTCTCATAACAAAATAAAGGTCTGAAAATCTCTAAAATTCTGGTATAAAATAGTCACAAGGTGTTTCCCAAGAATGCTTTCTAAATGAAGATCAGTAAGGCTACATCTAAACGGGACCTGGGAGGACTTCTCAATGTTCATGACTGAGTACACACACCGGCTTGAATCCTGCACCAGCCTGAAAGCAGGGAGTACAAAAACCTCAATTTTTGATGCTCTGGATTCTGATGCAGTTTGAATTCAGACATATCAATCCTTTTACAGGACTGCTTTACTTCTAGAGAAATTCACAGAATATAAAAATGTTCCTCACTCCCACCAGAAAACTAGAAAACCAAACTCTATGCTAATCATATGTAGTGATACGAATCTTTGAAGGTTTGAGTCAAAACAAGTATGTCTACGGATGCAAATTTTATATTCAAAATTCTTGGTGAAAATAAGTAATAGAGATCCACACTGAAGAAGTGAGAACCACAAAATGCAAAATTCTACTTACTGAGGAAATGTAAGATGCCTTTAGAAACATTTGAATAGTTCTGATACAACTTGACTACTGTTGGTACTCAGACAAAAAAAATTACCATGAGAATTCATTCATTGTTTTCAATGTCAGTCTGACTATACTGAGAGTCCATGTTTTCACACAACCTGTCGCTTCCCCAGGTTAAAGATGCTGGTCACCATCTCACTAATATTCAGAACTTACTGGAGCCAGTCAGGGAATAGAGTGGAAAGTGAAATTCTAAGCTAGAGTAATACTTTTATTTTCACAGAGGTAAATGCATTCTCTTTCTGTCCCACTGATTTACAGTCAAAATGACTATAAATCATAGTCAGTGCAATGGAATGATGAGGCACAGCCAGATAACGCACACAGTACACCTCAACCTGTTAACACAGATATCCAAAGACCTTGTAATTACAGAGCTCTGCAGGGAAGCAAGTCATCTTTGCCACTTCTCCACAAGTACTGAACTATCGTCAGTAGAAGGGCAATTTATAAAGAATGACACGCTCTCAATATAAGTGTTGATAGCCTGTTTCCATCACTTTACTAGACAATATGTTTTCACAACAAAGTATGTCTACCCATAATAATTATCCACACTTTTTAAAAATCATCGAGGCATTTATAGACTGAATACTTTCAAGAGAATTTTGGTACATATTTGTACATATTTAAACAAAAACATGTATCTACAACTTCTCTACTGCGCTATTACAAAGAAATAGGATCATTCATGAACATTGGTTCATGGAAATTCCTTTTAAATTCATTTTGAAGCCTTGTATTTTATTTCTTTAAAATGTAAGCAGGCCAACTAGTGGGAATGAACAGTGTGTTTTGGTTCTTTTTACATGAAAGGGATACCTCTTCAAGCGCTATCTTTCTTGGTAATTACTAAAAATTTGTTTGCAAATATTATTCTCAGAATTAGAAAAAATATTCACATATGATTTCCATTTATTATTCACTGAGTTCCACAAAAGAGGCTACAAATCTTGGCTCCGATTTCGCAAGGTACCTACATTTATGTCTAAAGTCAGGTGGAGAAGCATTCTTCCTGGCCAAAATCCAGAAAACAAATTTTTCTGTAGCTCACATTCACACCTTCCTTCGAGCGGGAAGATGAAACATTGAAATTCAATACCATAGGAAAAAATAAATGTCAAGGTCTTTGCAGCCAAAAGAAGAAAGCGACTGGCTGCAAACAGCTCCGCTTTTGACAATCGCAGAAACTGAGTTTAGAGCAGGCAATTACAAAGGGACTATTTATTGGAAGGGTTTGAATCGTAGAGGGAGAACAAATTGCCTAAAGAACTTGTGAGATCTGAAACACCTTAGCAGGTGGCAGACCACCCTGGTTATCTGCAGAAAGAACAGCACTCCACAGCCTGGTGTGTACTGAGACCAAAAAGTGTGTGTCACAACCTCTATGCAGAAGCTAAATTAGAAAAATCATGAAAATCAGTTTTAAAGTCAAACTTCATTCTGATCTCTCAATGTACTATTCCAAACTAAACCCAACTACTCCTGCAGATAAAACCTGCAGACCTAAGAAGAGAATTTTTTACCCTGAACCTTTTCCCCACAAGTCTGTAAGAAATTTATTGAGGTTTAAAAAATGTGAACCACAGCTTTTTAGAGAGTACACAGGTTTTCAAATTAACTGAATTTTAACACATTCAAAGCCCAATTCTTAAAGTTCCTTTGTAGACTTTTCTCTCTCCTTTGCACATCACCATTTTCATCTCTTGTACTCAAACCCATAATTGAGGGCTGTTTTTCACTCCATCTCTCCCCATCATAAAAAAAAAAAAACAAAAAAACCAACACATCTGAAACGTGTACCTTTCTTTCTCTCCCTAAAGCCAAGCTCTTATCAAGATGCTCATTTCCATCTTGCCCCTGTCCTTTCCACACGGGTACTGCTACCATCACTTTCCTCCTCTGTCCTCAGCAATTAGTGGCTTTGAACCCAATGGCCCCTCTTTGCTCCATCCACTTCAAAGCTAAATTGTCTCCAAAGCACCTTCCTCCTCCTTATCTAGCTTTTTCAACACCTCTGTAAACGGTGATCTTTCTTGTTGGCACCTCATGAGTCATTTTACATCTTCTTTTATGACTCTTATGGATAAAATACCTTTCCAGCCATTGAGTGGACTGCATTTACTTCCACACCTGTGAAGTTAACTAAGGGGAATTCCCAGTAAGAAAGACACCTAAGCTTGTAAAATTCCTAAAACTGAAACTTATGGTTGCAATTTCCCTCCAAAAGAGGTGGGCCTGATTCATCTACAGAAAATCATCTTTTATCTGCAGGCACAAATTTTGACCAAGCTGCTTTGTAAAGGTATATTACCAATTCTGAAAATGCTTTTCTGACTCCTCAAAACAGTCCATTTCTTCTGTAAAGATGTCAAGAGTTGCTCGTGTCATCAGGTCCAACATAGAGTTGGAAGGTCACTCAGCGTGCTGGCCGCTTGTGTGCTGTTTTCAGCTTGGTCTGTCTACGGAGACAAAAGCCATACCACTGCAACCTCTAGAAAGCCCCGACCTACTCTGCTAGTTCAGTCTTGGTATTACAGCAAGAGAGTGGTGTGAGAAAGATGTATAAATTCTTCAGGGTTAAACCAAATATTGTAAAAAATGTTTTTAATGTAATCCAAACAAATACATTCCCTTAACATTTTTAAACTCATATCCATTTATTCTGCATAGAAATAAGCAGAATGTTTTATGGAGCGCTGGAAAGCATCTTCAATCATTTTTTGTTTAAGATGTAAAAAAAAATTGCTACTGGCCCAAAACCTTGTTTGAAAACTCTTTGTACAAAGCATTATTTTCTTTCATCTTTTTAAACAACGGGACAAAGCAGAAACAGTGACCTGATCTTAATCTGATAGGCAATGCTGTAAGCAGCTGCAAATTCTTCCTTTGACTACAGAGCATGCCTTCAAAAAATTCAAACTGATAAATGCTCAAAATAAATGGAAACCACTGTGTTCTGAAATGGATAAAGTGTCTGTCATACACAGTAATTTCTAACATACAGTTCACTATGGCATATTAATAATGTGAATATTTAGTCTTTGGAGACTGTCAAATGAACCATGAGAAAGAGTGGCATTCTCAGAGAAGACTCTAGTGAGCAGGTTTCCAAGACCTACGCTACTACTGTCCATCCACTACTCCATCACAGCTGGCAACCTGCTGGAGAAGACCTGGCCACTGTTTGTAGCACACAGTTTATTTGACATAGCCTGAGGCAGCACCAAATGAGACTCCTGCAGGAAACACTGTTTGGCACTGTGCTATGGGACTACTTTAAGGAAAGGTACTTTTGCAATCAAACCAGCTTAGTTACAATGCAATTAATTTTCAATTCAGATAAAAAATTGGCTTCTAACCTTAAGCATTTGCCAGTCAGTATGTTCATTTTTGACATGCAATGAGAAACAATTATCTCCTTTCTTACTATCTTGGTATCAGTAAGCAGGTCTCCTTCAGGCTGGACTTACATTCTTTCAGAAGAATCCTGATTTTGCATGTATGTCTTAAGACACTGATGAAGACAGACAGAGGAGAGTATGTTGGATGGGGACACAGAGTTGAGAAGAGGAACACAAGATGCATGCATATGGAGAGGAATGTGTGTAGAATACACGGAAGAAAGCCTGTAAAGAAGCCAAAAAGCAGACAGAGAAAGGGAGCTAATGGCCACTTCAAAATAAAAGACATGGGTTGTCAGGGAAAACTTCCTTTAACTTATGCAAGAGAGCAGAAGTTCTGGTTTTTGAAGAGACTCAGCAATTTGAAAATGGGGAGAAACAAAGGCTGGCTGTTAATAAAAGGCTCTTGTCAGTCAATCAGGAGTGACTCCAGAGTGATGGAGTAGTGGATGGACAGTAGCATAGGTCTTGGAAAGCTGTTCACTAGAGTCTTCTCTGAGAATGCCACTCTTTCTCATGGATAAAGTCTCCAAGACTGTACCTTTGCTGTGGACTCCTAAGCTTTATTGCTAGGGTTGCAAAACAGGGCAGTACTGTGCAGCTCTGTCTTCCGGCTCTGCCACACTAGGTTTGAGACCGCACCCGTTTGCAGGCCACAGTGGTCTTTGGAGATGTAGGCTGGGAAATAAGTTCACGTGTTTAATATGCACTGAGGGCCGGATTACCATTTAACATGCACAAATATTTAATATTAACATGCACAATTTTTTTCAGTATTTCATAAGATCTGAATCTCTGTATTAATTCAAACAGTTTTATGGCAATACATCTAATAGAACTGACAATATATGAAGTGAAGCCGGAGTCATATCAAAGAAATCACTGTTGGATCTTACCTTATCTGCCTTTATGGTAACCTGAAACAATGGGAGCACCTGCATTAATGATGCATGGAATCGATTCTATACTGACTAGTATTAAAATAAGCAGTATCACACATATCTTCCCACACTCATGAGCACAAAACTGAGAAACTTAACATAAGTAAGAAATTTTTTTTATAAGGCAAACTACAGTACTTCTTTTTTATCTACTTTGTGATGCTATTAATTTTCCTGTCTCCTCAAAACCAAGGTGGTGTTTACTAACAGGATTTCTGAAAACACTAAATAAATTATTAAGCATGAACATAAACTGGTATGTGAGGGAAATAAGGTGGCTGGAAGGTACATGACTTTTTAAGGAAAACAAAGTGGCTATTTCAGTTCAGTGGCTAATTCAGTACCTTCTGACAGACAAACATATCAGTGAACGAGAGGAACAGATTTAAGTGAAATAACTATTATTGGAACTAAGTTATCAAATGGAAAGATGTTCCCTGCTCTCAGAACAAAACATTTCTCACCATTTCACTTCTCTGTAAAATACCTAAATGTTAGAGTTGAAACAAATAGCATGCATACTTGAGGCTTTCACAGCCAACCTTACTTTAGTTGGTACAGCATTAAGAGATTTATAATTCTTGATTTCTGCACATTTAATGACATGTAAAACTAAAGGAACCAATAATATTTTTGCAGGTATGATATATCCTATTATACTTTCTTACCAATCACACTTTGCTTCCACATCGTCATTTGGGAAACATTACACTTGTATTCCTGCACAGAAACTGTATAGCTCTTTTTCCTGCTTTGGTTTAGAATGAATTTGAACTTTTTAAAAATCAAACTAGAAACTGAGGATGGTGAGAGTGAAAAGTCTTCCTGAAGGATAAAGAAAGACTGATATAATCCATGCCAAAAAAGTTTAACATCCATAGATGGGGATTTTATGATTAGTACAGTTTATCAATGGACTCTTCTTATTTCTTAATAGAGTGAATTTTTGCAAAGAAGAAGTCCAGCAACTGAAAACTAAAGAGCAGGCTACATCTTTCAAACTGGTCAACCCAGATCCAGCAATCTTTTTGTCTCCTTCAGCCCTTAGCGCGCAGAGATAGGTGAAACACGGCAGCAGATGGGCAAGCAGGAATCCAGCAGGCCTCCAATTATTTCAGTGAAAATACTTCATATTTTCACATGCACATACTGATAGGTATCTTTGAATCAGATATTTCAAAGAAGATTTATGACTAGCATGAAATAAAACCTTTATTTTGCCTCAAGTGATTTAATCTTGCAGGAAACTGAGTATTCTGCACTCACTTTAACAACCTTAAACTTCAATGCTGAGTTCAGCAGAGCCCTATCTGCTGGCAGCTACCACTGAAGCTCTCCAGAATTGAACTGGATTCAGATGCTCAGGACTCAGGCTGGGCTCAGCATTTCTCCAGCAAAACAACGCATGACATTCCAAGCCATGGAAGCCGAGACTGGACTTCAAAACCCGTCTGTATCAAGGCATTATTTATTTGAGCTAGCGCACACAGTACAGCTTCAGAATGAAATACAGGTTTTAGATACAGGTGTGGTAGTCAGGTAATCCTAGGCACTGAAACCTCGACAGGCTTTGCCAAATTCCAGCAGTCCCCCAGCTACATCTTCACACAGATGCTAAGTGTCAAGGTAGTAAGAGGCTACTGGTTATACAGCCGACCAGTCAGTCTAAGCCAAGGCAAGTTGTGTTTGGCACAGGTTCAATGGCACCATCCTTTGAAATCCAGAGAAAACGAACAAAGAGGACTCTTTGTTTTCTAACGGGAAAAAAGAATGAAGTATTAAGAAAACAATAAAAATTGCCAGATCATAAAACACCGAAATTAAGTAAAATGACATAATCTCACTTTTAAGCAATATGCAGAAATAGGTAGCTGGCTTTCATATTCTCCCCAGGTCTTCCTATGTCAAAAAACTGGGACATTTTAATAATGTTGCTGCCATCCTGCTTTCAATGGAAACTTGTCTTGAGGGCTCAGGATGTACAGGATGTCAGTACTTCAACAGAAGACACAATACCATCTGCAAGTATCACTAAATTATTCTAGGTCTAACTGTGGGAGGTGTAATATAGATCAGAAATTAGAGAAAGGTGTTTCTCTGATGTTCATCAATGACTTTGAGCGAACCTAAGAAATCAGTCAAATCTAAAGTCCAGTAATAATGCCTATAACCTATGGTGGTGAATTTTCTGATTCCTTTGAAGTTAAAACCTATGGCTCCTTTTTATATAAAGACATACACTCCTTTCTTCAAGTAGAATCATATGCTTTTATACTTTTCTAAAATAGCTTACTGGAAAATTGAGAAAAGACATAGCTCTCTGGGGACCATCACTATTTTAACTAATGTGCCTCATTCAACTCTATGCCTGAAGTAAATCACTTCCTAAGGCCACTGTATATGCCTTTGTAGGGAGGAATAGCTCTGTAAGTAAAACTACTGATCTTACTGTGTTATTATTGGACAGTATTTAGCCAATTTAGTATTAAAAATATTCTATTGTGGTTTATAAGAAACTCTGGAGTTTATGGAAAGATGTGGACTATTACAGTAGTTTCTTAATTGAAGAGACATAATGACGAGATATGAGCCTGGATTTTGTCCCCAGTGTAACAAGGGACTATACAGATTTACTGAAAACTCTCACACTTTTTTTTTTGTAAGTTTAAAAAAAAAAAGGATAATATTAGTTTCAAAACTTGCATTTGTACTTTTAGGATGAGGGTATAGTACATGAAGAAATATATTAAGCACCAGAATGAATAACAATGACAAAGAATCACACACCTTTCAAAGAGCTACGTGCCAAAATTCCCACTGATCACAACTGCAGATTTTTGGCTAGCCTGTCTGACAATAAACAGTTACAGAAAAACACCTACAAGGATGTAATTACAAACATGATTACCTTTCCAAAACCTTGCAAGTATGAGAAAAAGAGAGTACGTAAAAGTCTGACCGTAAGCGCAGTTGTCAACATAGCATTCCATGAAAGCTTTTCGGAAATGTTTCTTTCAATGGTATCAGGTACAAAAAGCGGTGTAATACGGCTTATAAATTACTTGAAGGGCTGTTGACATAAGTTAATAATAAAATGACAGCATAAGGGATAGTGAGAGGTAGTCACAGAGGAGCGGTTGATTAACTCCAGTTTTAGTCACCATCAAAGCTAATGATCTGTAGGCAGCTGGATGCACCATGGCAAACTAGACACATCTGGTACATACAAAACAGGACCTACCGAGCTAAGTTATTTTGTACCTGCTTTATTACACAGGCATAGCTATGTTAAATAAAACTGATGGTTTTATTAGCAGTAGCCTGTATTCAGTCAGTTTGTAAGACAGCTCCTTATTTCAGAGAGATTCCTACGTTGGTGCTTGTGGAAAGACACAAGGTACTCAGGTTAAGTGCAAGGCTTCTTATCACTGTAAGCAGCACTGAGGAGCCCTGCTTCTGAACACCCACTGGAAATTATGTGTAACAAAAAGAAATGAAGTGAGCTACTAAACACAACACATAAGCATGGGTCTGTAGAGTGCTGGTGGAAGAAGGCTGTGATATTCTCTGGTCAAGTCACAGGTCTAGATGACACAGAGATTAGGTCCCGAGAACACACCGAAGCACAAGCCCTGCTCATGCTAGTAGAGGGTTTGGATGGCAATGCTATCTTGAAATACAACAGCTGAAGGTCAGCACAATTTGCAGACAAACAGAGATGATCCCATCATCTAGCAGGGACTTCTACTCCTCTTACCGCTCTGCAGTTTGAAATATTGCCAGGGACATCAGCAGTGGAACGAAAGGGATGAGAATCTGGGCAGAGTTCAGAGAACAAAAACAGGGAAAGGGCTTTATGAGGAAATATAAAAATAACTAGGTTATACACTGCATTCAAATCTGCAGAGATGTGATAAACTCACATCTACTGTGAGCTCTTAATGTGAAAGAGGGCAGGCATGCTTAGTGTGGTACAAAGGGGCACAGACAGAAGCAGAGGAATGAAAGCGCATCAAGTGTTTTACATCTGGGCAGCAATTACACTGACATAGACTACAGGACTACCAGAAATCCAAGCAGCACAACATCCATCCACGTTAACAGGAACTTGTACCTGTATTTTATTCCCACTCAAAGAAGGGAAAGGCTTGGTAGCCTCGTGGCTGACCCCAAGCAGTGGCCCAGCAGAGGCAGTGGTACCGCATGATTTCCCTGCTCTGCTCTAGGAAAATATTGCAACAGCTTCTCCTGTTCTGAGTACTGCTGGGCCAAGGGGAATGGTTACCGTCTCTAGCTCACCACAGACCGCTCACCACTGCTTTCCTGTAATAGGTGACTGATCACCCCGATTGCTGGCACAACTCCTGGTGCGGCTGCTTTGTAGGTCAGGTCAGCTAAAACAAACAAACAACAACAACAAAACAAACGAAAAAAACCAAACCCCCCCAAACTGCAGCCCCGAATCCCAGTCTTACAAGTGCTGAAGCTGATCTGGATCATTTTGACTGAAGCGAGCTAGGAAGTGAGCTAGCAGTTAAGCCGAGCAGCTGAGGGGGCGGCAGAGGGTCCTGGGGTAACCACATCTGCAGTGCTCAGCTGCAGCTAGCACAGGATGTGTAACCACACTGCCTGCTGTCCCCGGCTCTATTTCGGAGAAGATGCTTCTGCAGGAGGAAAGCAGTTCTTTCTCCAAGCCTCTTCAAGTCCTCTCAGCCAAGTAAGCACCACGGCTGACGATAATTGTGGTGGCCTGTCCACTGCCCACTAAGCCAGGGCAATGAACTATCTGACACTAGAATCGCTATCAGCAAACATGAGATGTCCTTACCATTACTAGTCTGGACAGGATACAGAAAAAAATCATCCTCAAATATGAAACTCTACTATGTTTCTGACCTCCTGCGTCATCCAGTATTTTACCTTAATCAAAGATGAAATGGGGAAAACAAAAACAACCTCCCTGACCCCTCACACTTTCCAAGACTTGTTTTTCTGGGGGCACGCTTGGCAAGTGGCTTAAAAACAAGGTATTGAATGGAACTGCTGAGTGAAGATGTCTGTCACGGACACGCATCCCGTGAAATTGCTGGTACAAACCCGAGCCTGGCTGGGGTGCCTCCCGCTACAGCTGCCACCTCTGAGATCCGTGACCTTTCAGCGATCCAGCTTTGTCCCTAATGCGCTGCAATACCTTCACAATGATCTGTTAGGAGGATAAATGAGTTTAATGAGTAGTTCCATTCTGGGAGACTGCCCCTGCCAGTATATTCTGGGTTGTGTGGTTCGTTTCTTAAACTATAATATTCCCCAGGAAAAAGAACGACAATTCTTGGCTGCAGGGTGGATACAGAAAGGTGGTTTTCCTAAATAATAAATTAGGTCAGTCTTTAAATAAGTCATCTCCTTCTCCCTGGATAAATATTTACTCCTTCCAAACTAATATTAGGTTTATGTGTCTCCCAACAACTTTGTTCTGTTCTGTTTTTCATTAGAAGCTCTGGAGTCTGCCATGACAGAAATCTACCAGATAGCTTCAGGGGATTAAAAGAAAGAAACACCAAAAGAACAACAACAAAAAACATCCTTGGGCTTCCAGTTTTCAACAGAACCACCCGTTGTTAACTCAACAGCTAGGCACAGGACACATTTACTCAAAGATATTTCCCCAACAGAAATAACCACTGGAACAAACTATAAACAACAACAAGTATATCCATATGGAACTTACCACTGGAAACAAGGGGTTTGCATTTCAAAAACAACTGATAATTTATAAGAAATTGAAAATTAGAGAGGCCTTTTCCGTCCAGAGCCCAGGGCTCCAAATGGCTGGTGTGTCACGGGCAGTGAAAGTATTTTCAGAAGTTTGGTGTTTTTCTGTTTTAAAACAATTTTGTTTCAAACTGTTATTCCCTAATGATTTTAGAATTTAGGAGCATTTTCATCCAGAATGAAGAGTACCTTCAAGTTTTTCAGTGACCAAATTTTGGAAAAAAAGGTAATTTTGTGTCCATCAAAAAGCTTTTGTTTCCACTTTGAGCTTTTAAAATGATCTCAGGGTAAATCAAGGAAAAATTCCATCTACCTCTGCTTGGTTTTCTTGGCCTCCGAAACAAAGCCCAGAGGGTGGCCCGATTGCTTCCATGACAGCAACCACGATGGGGAGAGAATGGCAATACAGTCCTGAGGGAAACCCCTGGGCAAGATCAAGTAGGTATAAAACTGGCCATGAAAAACTAAGGCTGGAAAGAACATGACTTCTAAGGATCTAAAAGCTAAGAAAGCTAAACTAGGGCATCCTTCTCGTAGCCGTAGTCTGGGCCAACAGCGCAGGTACTTTAAGGCAGGGCGCGATGCACTCGGCAAGGGACGGGGCATCAGAACCAGCTCCACGTCAGCCGCTCGGTAACAGAAAGAGCTGCTGAAAACAAGGCCCCGACGCTTGAGTGAACGATACGCAGCCCCGTGCACAGTGAGGCACGGACACCTCGTCACTCCTAAGCACGTGTCCTCGTCCTGAATATGCCGAGCACTGGCAATGTGAAAGCACGCCGTCATACGGTCGGTCAAGAGAGGCCACAGGAGCTTAGCACTGGGCACTGCTGTCATTCACAGCTCCCCCGTCTAAAGAAGAAAGGTTAACAACAACCAGAGGAATGGAAAGTTGGTATTTCACCCTTGAATTTTAGGACAAAGTAGAGAATGTCCTAATCTCTATGTATTTCCTAACGTTGGCAGGTGGAAGAACAAATGGGCCTAGTATCCAAAAGCCTTACACCCAGCAAAAGCCAAGCTACAGAAGCGTAAGTCAGGTTAAGTTCTCAGCGGAGTTCGTGACGAGAGTTTTGAACGTAGGGTCTCTTTGTCTGGACCGAGTACAAAGCTCTACTTGTTTATCCTTTCTGCCACAGAGTGTATGCTTAACTGAGGCAGAACAATCAGCTTGAGGAAACATTCCTAAAAAAAAATAAATGGGTTGTATTTTTTTTTATTATTCAAAAAAGGGGAGAAAAACAAACACGAAATTTCAGTATACGCCCGAGAGGTTTTTTCCAAGAACACTTGTATTTGTTATTAGATCAGTAAGTATGCTTTCCTGGCCACATCAAAGCTCTTTAATTTATCTGTGATCAATCTGGGGTAAGCTTGTAAGAAAATATCTTTTTTTCCCATCAGCTAAAAAGAGTAAGCAGGAAAAAAAATATCCTAGACATCAAACTAATCAAATTACACATGTTTTTAGTCTCTAACAGCTCCTTAAAAGAGATTTTTGAGAACAAAGCAATTTGCTTAAAAATTACTTACAATGAGAAATATTTGCCATTTTTTCCTTTCAGGAAAGTCCCAGTGCTTTATCCCAAACTCACTGAAGTCACTGAGCTTTTTTGCAGTTATTTCCGTGTGCTTTGGAACACGTCTCTGATATGATCAGATTTCTGCCAGCAAAAGGCTCTGAAATAACCCCTAGGCTCCTCTGCTAGAATCAATAGGAAAGGGTTTGATTCTCACAGTGTGCATAATATCTCACACGCTTGACACTGGATTTCTCCCTATATCAATAGTTGATTTGCAGGAAAACTGAAGGCAAAATATAGTCCTTAGTAAGCAGTGAAAAACAGAATACTGTGCGAAAGTATTAAAGCAACATGTAATTTGTGCTCTGAAAATATGACAAATGGATTAATTTTATTTTCTTTAACAGTCCACATTACTTCTGATTCTTACACTCTTACCATGCAAAAAGAGGAGACTGATTTTGCAGCCATTAAAAGTAATGGGACTTGTGCTATTGATTCAAAGTGGGAGAAGATCCTGGATCCTTTCAATGCTATTCATAATTTGGGTCGTCAAGAATGGATTAACATTTAACTAAAGGTCTTTGCTTGGAAAGCTGAACAGATAATGTAAAACTATGTAGGAGGAAAATCTAACTAAATCTTGAGCTTGTGTTGCATCCTGAAGAACAAGGATAATACGTGTTTCTGTACCATGGGTCAATTTAATTCATTAATAAAGAGAAGGCTGGGAAGTGACTCGATCAAAACTTGTTCACAGCTACTCAAGGCAAAGCTTTCTGAGAAATGTGTTGAGGTGAGGAAAGAACAAGATTCACTGGCTGAGAACTGAATCTAAACAAAGTTCAGATGGAAAATGACGTGCAAATTCTCCATTGTAGCATCAGGATGATGTCAAAAGGGATGTGAGGGATGTGGTGGTTTGCACTCAAACAAAATCTGTAAGACAAGACTTTGTGCATCAAACACCAACTTGACGCAGAAATCGCTTAAAGAGTTTGTTTCCTGTGCCATAAAGACAACATAATTATCAGACAACAATTATTTTCATACCTCTAACTGTAATCTGTTTTCCATGGTGCAACACCTTTAAAGTTTTTAGTCTTTGACCAAACCACACGTTTTTGTACCTGGAGTGCCCATCAATGCAAGCAGCACTGTGCCCACGCACAGGCATCCTGAAACTGCATGTGATGTCCTTCCTGTTCCTAGAGACAGATCAGAAAGAGGAGGCTGCTAACTTGCAGAACATCTTTTAAAATTCAGCTTCCTTGCACCTTTATTTGCCCTCTTAATTAGGAATGCAGAAGTGAAATTAGGCATTTGTAGACTGTGATTCTTAGAATTACTGGGATGCCTCTGCAATCTGAAAGGTTAGAGCAGCCTTCTTTCAAAACACCTGCCATGTTATTACTGGAAATAGGACTTTTCTACAGCAATTCACACCCTAATCACTTCCCATCTGAAGAATGTCTGACTATCACTGTTATTCCTCAAAAGCTGTAATGAGGTTGAAGCACAGTGTGAAAACAAAACTTTTACAGATAGCTGGAACACTTCCATTTTCTGTTTGTTTGGCGCCTTTTTTCTTCCCAAGAGAAAGAAGTTAAGTATTCTTTGGAGGAAAGAAGCTTTCTGTTCCATTTGGAAAAGATGAGCAAGGATCCCTCTATCTGAGGCATTATCTACCTACGGTACAGCCCTCCTTAAAGAACACATGCAACTCAGCCCTTCCTACAACTCTGCCCAGGTTGTATTTATAGAATAAACTTACAGCTTCTCTCTCTGAAGAAATACCAAAAATCTCCTTTGTTCATCATTGCATAGCCTGGAAGTACACACGGGGGTGACAGCAGAAAGCGTGATAACAGAATGATTGAGCACAGTTTTTAAGTAGAGTGCAGTAAATTACATTTTGTCCACTTGATATGTCTGTAGCTTTCCAAAATAGTGCAAAAAGGTGCTGAGGCAACAATTCCACCGAGATGGATCAGAAGAGCTCAACTGGATAGGGTCAAATAAGCAGGTGTCTCATAGCCTTCACAGTGTGAAGCAGGCTTCAGTCCCAAACACTTCACTAAATTTACCATTTCACTTTGCATAACTGACAGCATCTTTGAGGTTCATCTTATTTTTTACATGCAAGCATTTTCTAGGGAGGTACAGATCCAGCATTTTTAAGCCTACCAACAATAAGCTTGTTTTTGCCTTTCACAGAACCTACAGGTACACCCTCCCGCATCTCCCGGGATTTGTAGATGCAGGTGGAAAACTACCACTGGGTGCAATTCAGGAGAAAATGCCCAAGAGCACACAGGCAGTCAGAGTTGGGGAACATTCCAACACCTCTGTGTCCTAGTATTTACTCCCATACCTGAACTGCTATAGCCCAAAGCTCTTCTAATGCATGGCTACAAAGATTTCCTTCATTTCCCCACCTTTAAAAAAATTTCAGCAGAATTTGACAAAGTTTAGATCTTATACATCCGTCTCATTTTCCTGGGTCTGTGAATGACATTCGTATTCCGTTCTGAAAAATAAAACCGCTCCCTCTTTTCTTGTCTTATACATAAACTTGCCCTCCTTTTTCTTCTTCCCCCTAGCAAAGAACAAAACAGAAGGAAAAAACTGAAAGCTTGGATAGAGGCAAGAAGGTGTGTCACTACCACCAACAGAATCTTGAGAAATTCACACTGGATGTAAAATTTCCACTTCTGTGTTTCTTCGCAAAACAACCTACTTCTATCAGCTCTAGTCCTTAGCAATCTCTCTTTCCTCTCTCTATATGTGGGGAAAAGCAGAATGTTTGTATTGCTCAGAATGGCCTCGTGTTTACAAAATGATTGTAGAGCTACAGAAGACAGCATGGACAATGGGCAGACACTTAAAAATACGTAATATTTTCAGATATTTGCCCATTTCATAGAGGATTCCATTTTGTAGAGATCTCAATGTGACTGAAAATGGAAGAGCATTTAAAATGCCCATATATTTGATAGGGGAATGCTTCCTACAGCATCATCGAAGTCTTCCCTAGAAAGACGCCAGCGTTATTTATAAATTTCAATTTCTTAATTACGGATGTCCATAAGTAGCATTTTGGTACCTCAGTTTATTCAAGAATAACCGAGTACTATTCAGCGAACACGCAAGAAGGTCTCCCAAGCCCTTCTTTTGAAGGATGCCGTCTCTGTTCTGGCAGCAGATCCGAGCGGACTCGACATGCCCCTGTCTGCAGGGGGGTTCCTCCCCGCAGGGGATGGATGGGACAAACAGCTCGCGGGAGATGGCTGTCCTTCCACCCAGGCTCGTCAGGAGGTCTGCAGGGTGAGGTGGAACTGCACGCCCAACCTCCGGACCGCTGAAGCAAGACAAACCTCATGCTGCTCTAGATGGTTTCAGAGAAAACCAAGCAACTTCAGCAGCTTAAATGAAGTTTGGCTGGTGGATACTGAAGATAATTACTGCCTTGCTCTCCCCCTTTGTGGGAATCCCAGTTTTCCCTCTGATCGGGTGTTCACGTTGAAGTCCTTTATGCTGCTGCACAGTCCAGTCCTAGGGAAAGTCAGTGAACACAGACCTGGGCCTAATGCTTCCATCACTCACCTGCACCTCCTCCAAACAAGTTTTCCAAGAACACCCACCTCTAAGAGATCCTAACATCTAGATGTTTGCAGAGCTCATTACCTACAGTAAAAACCCGTGAGACTGTTGCCTGAGCAAGGTTTCTCACATTCTGAAATATTTTGAGAATAAACCCGCTGCAGACAGTTGCATTATTACTTTTTTTTTTTTTTTTTTTTTTGCTTTGCTTTGGAGCCTTTTTTAATTTGACCTTTGGAACAAATATTTCAGAGGATTATTTGTAGCTAAGGAACGCAATGGAGAATTGGAATATTCCCTCTTTCTACCTGTGATTTGTTACTGTACATACATACATTTTTGTTCTGCATTCTTCCCTTCCTTCCTAATTCTTCCACCTCTGCCAATGCTTATTATGCAGTAACATTTTTTCAGTAGAGGCATTTCTGAAAGTGGTTATTTCTGCACATGATACCTCCAAACATTTTGCTCTATCTTTATTAGATGCCCATCTCTTTCAGGGGCACTTGAAAATGCTCTTTTAAAATCTTTTTTTAAATTTCAGAGTTTCCCTGAGAATGATGGGACAAGAAGAGTAATTATAATCCATTTACCACAGTAGTGTTGGGACTGATCAGGTCCTTATGGATGGCAGAGACAGATTTCTTTATCGCTGGGACTGCAGTTTTTTCATAACTTGTCTTTTACTCCATTTAAACTGTTTTTGAAATCAGATCACTAATAACTCAAAGATCTAAGGGGGGAAAAAAAAACACCAAGCTTTTCCACATAAATTACCTCCTTTGAAAATCTCTGACATAAGAAAATCAAGACACTGAACTCCAATTCTGTTTTAGGGGGAATCGAATCATAATAAAGACCTCTTATAAAAGTCTCAGTTCAACTCTCAAAACCTCTGTGAGATAAATTATGCTATTCCCATTCGGTAGACTGTGACTTCATAGCATAAAAGGATAGGGTAACTTGCTTAAAATCCTGTCCAAGACCCCAGTGCAGATCTGCCGACTCCCTGAAACTGTATTTAAAACTCGATGCCATCCCCTTTCCCAAAACGCTTGAAGGCCTTTCAGTAATTCAAAAAGACACTAGACTAAACAGGAAAAAAAAAAGTGTTGGGGGGGGGCACAGCTCAAGCATAGATGGGATATTTAGCAGTGCCCTGGATGAACAGGGTGGATGCCATAAACGCTTCTTCAGTCCCCGATGCCCTCAGAGCCCTGGCTTGCGAAGAGCACAGCCTGCCTTGGGACAGGCGGCTTTCCCTCACAGCTTGTGTGCCCATCTTGCTGCAGGGAGAGCTCATGTGCTCGTGAAGCAAAATCATAGCCTGTCACGATACAGAAAACTGTCCTTCACAAAAGGAAGCCAATGGCTGGATGTAAATCAAAACCATCGCAGAGCCCCGGCCTCCTCCTGGGGGTAATTTCAAGGCCCAGGCTCTAAGCACTAACAGTTTATTTTTCTGCATTTTTTTGGGCAGTAGAGGTCAGAACCACATTTGTCTTTTGCCCTACTTTTTAATGTATCTTAACATTGGTCTTATCTGAGAAGTCCTTCAAATAGTCAAATTTTGCCCATTTTTCTCTAAAGGCCTCTCCCATAACTGACTAGTACTAACCAAAAAGCCATCGGTTTGTAGATCTTGCAGAAACAATGTTTTGTTCACAGCAGCTGGTAAGAAGCACTCTTTTCTGAAAACATGCGAGCAGAAAAAAAAGTCTCAAGAATGCCGATGCAAAAAATAACTTGTTTTGGCAAGTTCAAGTATTTTATGCATGTATATCTGCAAGGTGTTGGTAGCAAAACTAATTTCTACTTCAACCTAAACACTGTAGAAAAATAACCAAAACAAAACATAAAACCCCCAAACACCAGTGCGTGCCAAGTGGGAAAAAAAAAAACAACATTGGTAGAACAAAAATATTTACTTCCCAGCATCTAAAATTATTATGGGCATCAGAGAACATTTAGGAAAATGCCTTTTAAAAAACCACTGAAGTGTTATTTTAATATCTTCGAACAGAAGGAGACAAAGCCAGCGCTACTGATCCATGGAGCCTGGCTCTGTCCTTACCTCTCAGCAGGCTGGGCAAAGGACTGCCTGTGCCGCCCTTGCAGCCCGACCGCTTTGTCGACCATCAGCCATCTCTGTGCCTGCAGAGTTCACAGCACAACTTCAGAAGTAAAGCACTTCTCTTGGAAATGTACAGACTAGGACCAAAGGCTGGAGCTGGCCAGAGCATAATTCCATGTCATGGTGAAAAGACTGGATTTCAGCTTTCTCAGCTATTGTGTGTTGTCCGCTTTCAGTGCCGTGGAAATGCTGTGATTATTTTGGCCAGCAGTTTCTGGAGTCTTCAGAGGCCTGTGGAAAAAGACCTACCTCTGCTTTTGTAATTATTATCCATTAGGTGGTCGTTCACTGTCTAGTTTTCGGAGGTTTCTTGATACACGGCACAGCTATACAAAACAGACAACTGTCCTGGCATACATGCTGCTAACTTGGTAGGTGTGAAATTGCACCTTCTCTTGACAAGACAACAAAACTGTCACCTTGGCTCTGAGAAAGGAAAATAATTAGGCTTGGATTATTTCCTTGTATTTTCTAGCAGTTTCCTGAGTGACCTTAGACAGATGCCTTAATCCTTTTCTGCTCCAATTTTCTCCTTGTATTTCTACCCTGTTGTAAAGCAAGTCAACTGATGTTTACAAAACGCCCTCTGCTTCCTTACAGAGAAACAGCTATGAGTCCGCTCATATAGGTTTTAAGACCTATTAAACTCCCAGTCATCTTTTTAATACCTTCCCATTTCAAAGACTGAACATTTTATGGTGCTACCTACAACTGTGGACATTTTAACCTTCCTATTTTTTCTTGATTAGAATAGGTATGTAAACCAGGTTTACAAGGACCTCTGAGGTGGAAAATAACCCTGAAACTAAGGTCAGAGACACTTGAACCTAGTCGTGCACAGCCAGCTTCCATCTCAAAGCACCATGGCTATAACGAAGCACCACATGCCTCACGCAAGCCTTGCTGAGCAGCTCCGAGACATCCGGATAACGCGGTGCTCTGCCCACGGACATGCACCGGTCTGCTTCAGTCCCAACACAGATCTCCTCGCTGGTTGGTACGAACGTCCTCTACACATCGGCATGGATAAGGCTCACTACAGGGACAGACGCAGGCAGACCTCTGGTACAGAAGTCAGAGAAGTTTAGGGAGACCCAGCACCTCACACCATGGACATCAGATTGAGTCGATCTCCAACCAGGTGAGTTTCTGAGGCCCAGAGTGCTTTGTCCAGGAGCAGGCATGCCTCTTCACTGCCAGGAGATATGTGGCACGCTAGGTAGCGGAGCTTTTTGGAGGTATTTCGATTTTCACCTTTCAGTCTTTTATAGCAATCACACTGCCTGCCTCTTTGCTATTTATGCTCACTGAATTCTTTCCCTGTTCTGCTAGGAGATCCCTCCCAATACTACTGCTAGATGCTTATAACCCAAGTCTTGCTAGGAACATTAAAACCAGAAGTTTTGGTCTAAGAAGTATTTTAAAACAATTTAGTATTATTTAGTATTTATAATATTATTATAGTGTATTATTTTAGGAAAATTATTTATCATGACTATTTAAAAATTATTTCAATAACCACTTGTAGTCATTAGCAGTTTTTATTTACACTTGCCTTCTATTACCACAGCATTTTTAGTAAAATTGGACTTAATCACTATTGTAAAATGCAGATTCTGCTGTGTCTGACTCGCTACAATGATCTTATTTTAGAAAGCCAGGGGAAAACTCGTGGCTCAAAGAGAGTTCTCCTGCTGACTTCAAGCAGGGTAAACATTACTCTGGAACACGAGCTGCCTAAGCTGCTGCAGCACCAACAGGTTATTTTTTTGAAGCTCTGGAAAACTCATCAGAATGCTGTGCTTTCTTCATAAGCATTCGAAAGCAGCTTTTTGAGTTCATTTAAGTTCTCAGTAAAAATGGATTCAGATGGCAGAAACAGGGTAGAAGGATAACAATATGCAGTTGTACTTGTTAACATCTGCTTCACCCGAACCTCTTCAGCCTAAACCCAGCTTGTTTAGTTTGCTTTTCAACTCTGGATCATGAATCTTCTGGTTATCTGATCTGCACTGATGTGGTAAATCACACCTATGCTGTTATATACATGTTTTTCAAAACAAACAAAAAAACAAAAAAACCCACAATCCTTCACCAGGATGCTATTTTTTACAAATTACTAATTATTTCCTTGGCCAAAATTACTCAGGAAACACTGCTGCATTAACTACCAGTAATGAAAATCGTGGTTTACAAGCCATTTGGTCACAGTTACACTGAAATAACCCCTGAAAATAAAGTGTAGCTATGCAATTTCTATCTGCATGTATTAAAAATTTGCGCGGGCATGTTTCAGTCTAAGGAAACTCTTGCAGCGTACAGAATAGACTGGGGTGCAGGGCCTCAGACTCCCACCAGCTCTGCCCCATCCCCAAACAGAAAACTGTGAGTGATGTAGCAATAGGACAAGGTGTAACGGTTTTAAACTAAAAGAGGGGAGATTTACATTAGTTATAAGGAAGAAATTTTTTACTATGAGGGTGGTGAGGCATTGGAACAGGCTGCCCAGAGAAGCTGTGGATGCCCCATCCCTGGAAGTGTTCAAGGCCAGGCTGGATGGGGCCCTGGGCAACCTGATCTAGTGGGTGGCATCCCTGCCCATGGCAGGGGGATTGGAACCAGATGATCTTTAAGGCCCCTTCCAACCCAAACCATTCTATGATTCTATGATTCTATGTGAATTTGCCATGCAGGAGCAGACAAGCGCTGCTAAGAGAGCACAGCAGCAACGTCCCACCTTGCTTCCAGGGCTGCAAGCACCTCTGCACGGCGTATTTGGGTATACCGGCTGGGACAGCCCTGCTTCGTACTGAATGCGTGCAGTACAAACACACTTTTTACAGCTGAGAGTTTTAAGGACTGGCACTCAAGTAAGCAACTGGGTAGGAAATCACCCTTAAAAACACACAAAAAAACCAAACAACTCTTTTTTTCCAAGCTTTGCATCATATTTGCTTTATACAAGGGCAAAAAAAGATGAACAGATTAAGTTTTCTAAATACGTGGCTCATATTTTCCCACTGTGCACTGCACACCTTAGAGCTCCCACTAGGTACGTACAGGTGTGTGGCACCTGAAGAAAAGGCAGAGGGAGCACTGACCAGGGAGCATCTCCAGGCTGCGTACGACCTCGGGGAAACCAGCAAAAACACAAACACGCAAAATAAAAAACAAAAGCAAAATCTTTCCCAGAAGTTGCTAAGACAGGACAGCTTAAGGGAATGTTATTCTGACTAAAAGGCTGGATTGGCTGCACAGAACAGCTACTGCCAGTGATAAAGCATAAAGGTTAAACAACTGGGGACAGGACCGCCCGATGTAAAATGGAAAGTTTCCAACTTAGGAGCAGCAGAGGAAGGACATGAATTAATATGCCATGACAAAATAAGCATTATAAAAATCCTCCAAGCCAAACCAAATGCCACTGAAAATAAACTCAGAAACTCTCCTCCTCCTCTTCTGCTCCCTGCATTCCAAGGAGGATTGAATTTAGAATAACCATGGGGAATTTTAGAGAAATCTTACACTAAAATGCTGACCACAGGCTTTAAAAGGTAGAGACACTGTATGTGCTTTAGAGACACTACTGCTGTCTTTATCATGATAGATTTTTCTTCAGCACTTATGTCTGAAAAAGGAATAAATGTTTTGGACTTAAGTTTTTTCATGAGTTTTATCTTCATTGGTAATGGTCAGACAGGTTCTTAGCCAGCTTTGAGAATGGGGTAATGACTGATAGTTCCTACTTGGCTTATTAACTGGAGAAAAATAAAAACAAAATAAAACCCAAATCAACAACTGAACACTTGACAAACACACAAAATCCACTGGCTGTTGACTTTTCATACTGACTACGTTTCAGAGCTAGCTTTGTGAGCTCTACACGTAGTGATACCCTTCAGGCTGGGGATCCTACACTGCAACACTCTGTGGCAGATGGTCTTACAGGTACACACACGTTTTTCCAGCAGCTATCTCGCTGCTAATACGTCAAGTTTATTAGATAGTGTGGTAGGACTTCAAAAATGGAGGCTACTGCAGCATTCCTCAAATTGAGGGGGTATCGTGGATTGTTCAGTCCATGGCAAGGGCTGTTACAGGCTTTAAATTGGACTCCTGGAAAATGGGTGCTGCAGATTAGACAGCAGCACCACTAGACTGATAGCTGGCTCAGCCCCCGTGCAGATTTCTGTTGAACTTGCATTTTGGAAAGCTCCCACAGGATCTGACAGAAATAGGAGCTCCCACACATAACCCTGATCCTGTCACCAAAAGCAGACAGAGGGAACTGCACTGGAAATGAGAGACATATGTAAGAAAAACCTGATGGAGACAGCACGCTTAAGCCTGAATGAAGAGGAAGAGCAGATGTCAAATACTGCAACCAAATGAACAGAACTTAGGACTTTCAATACAGCAAACAGTGGCATGACTTCTTACAGTGCTGCACCTCCTATACGGCTATATGGCGTGTCTGCATGTGCTCATGCTCCCAAATGGACAGGCACTGCAGTTCCAGCACAGAAACTGGCAATCAAGGGTAAATCAGCGATACTCAGAATTAGCAGAATAGTTTCACCATTGATCCCCCTGACTCAGCCCCTGACCACTCAGCACTTATGCCTTGCAGGTTTTAACATCTGATCCTACCAGACATCAAACATAAGCCCAATAACAACCATATGTGATATTTGCGAGATACCTGACAGTGATGCCCCTTGTAACAGCCATGAGTATGTCAAACACACGCCCCTCTGCATTTTTAAGAGAATCAGCTTGCACAGACATTTTAGTTGACTTAGTATTTAGGCACATTCAGACAGAAGAAAGCATAATTAGGAACCTCCTACCTTCTGTTTCAACACTCCTCCCCAAAAGCTGCATCTGAGGTTAAAGAGCAAATAACATCCCAAAATACCAAGATTCCTCACATTATGTGGGCTGCCTGAAAAACTCCTCAGACATGCAAATGTCATCAGTTATTCAAAGAGGAAAATTATTTATTGGTTGCAACTCATCTCTTACACTGTTTCTCAGCAATGAGATAAACCATATAAACACAATTTGCAAGTACGAACAACCCTTTAATGGCTAATGCTGAAGGCAAAATGTGTCAGGAGATAAAGAGTGGATGGTAAGTTATTGCCTTCACCTGACAGGTGAACATACTTGCGTCTACAATTCTCAATATGCAAGTCTTAAATAAATTATTAGATATAACTAGCAGGACAGGCTATTCTTCTACAGACCAAAATTCATATGGAGCATTGACAGGAATTAAAATCTACCCCCTCTGAGTTTACTAATGGGATTCACCTCACCCAAATTTAGCAAGCCATCTAGTCAGGCTCCACCTGTGTCATCACTGGAGAGAGGTAAGGACCTCCTGATTCAACTCTCCTAAGGTAACTGGAAGGAATTCCCCGCTCTGCCCCACAGTGCTTAATGCTCTCCACCGGTTGTGGCAGAGCTGGATTAGATAACTTGGTCAGACCAGACACCGAACTTTAAGCTAAAAGCAACCTGAAATAAACCTCCCCTCTTGTCCCAGCAAGAACCTGACAGACTGCTTCAGGAAATACCCTTGCCAGGTCAGAGAGAGCCCAATTAGCACGCGAGAGGATTTCCTGCCAGCTACAATCAGTGGCTCACTGTGTGTACAGGGAAGCCAATTACTGGCATATGCAGAAGAGTTAAGACAGGAATCAACCTGTCTATCAGGAGAACAGGGATTCCAAGCACTTGTGATAAAAAATGAACATACGACAGTCTACGAGGGAAGATCAAAATGCTCTCAAGTGTGCACAGAAAAATAATGTATGTATTTCTTCAGTAGGCTGTGTGAGACCAAGCTTCTGCTTCACAGCTTTGCAGGTGTACAACAAAGGGGGAAGTACAGCAAGGGGAAGCTGACAATGGGATCATGGGAATATGAAAAGGGAAGAAAAAGAAAATACAGAAAGCATCTAAACACCCAAATGTAAGTGTGGGCCCCCACAAAAAGAATGTACTACAGTTGCAACATCAGACTTAGGGGGGTTATATTTGACTTCTCATAATTTCCTTTTGCCCAAAACAGGTATCTCTTTCTAATGCACATATTGAATCTCCTGCTTTTTTAAGGGTTTGGCTGCTAAATCTGTCTGCTGGCATGTGTCCACTGGCGTCTCCTCCAAGGCACCTCACGCAGTGTCTGCATGTTGAGAGATCCTGAGCACGCTCACTCTTGGCTTTACGTGACTACTGTTCTGCACTTTGCGCGTTGGCCTCGGTATTTTGGGAGATTCTGCAGCTTGTACAACAACTTGTTGGTGAACTAACAAAATCGGCTAACATAGCCAAAACAGGCACGTTCAGGTTGTAACTCAGGGGAACCTGCCAAGGGGAGGCAGGAAGGTGAACGGAGGGAGGGCAAGCACATAGGTATATGGCTGAACGACCCAGGAAAAGTCTAGCAAGCACAAGACGGCACACAAAGATAAAGAACTATGGTCACAGATGCTGTCACTTAGTAATGGGCTTTCTCTCCAAAAGGACACAACTAAAGCCACCATCAAAACTACAGGAATACCAAATATTCTGCAACAGCATCTACACTCTCAGCATTAATATTATAGCAGCAGAGACATGTCAAAGCTGGAGTGGAGCTGTCAGTCAAACATTTAAACTCTTCATTGAAGTAGGTCAGTATTTCCAGACAACCAGAACATAAAACAAGTGCCGTCCATGCCTATTATAACAAATCTCCAGCAGAGTCTGGGTTTATGAAATAACTGGGCATGATGCAAATGTTGGCTCCTGAACTGGCGAGACTGGCCTACTTGCCACACCACTCCAGAGAAACTGTGGTCAGAAATGAATAAAATTGTAATAAAATAGCAGAGGAGATGGCAGATGTTTTCCACCCCTAAAATGCATGCCCTGCCTGTGCAAGACTGTCCTCTGACCATACAGCATGGCCTTAAAGATGCAGGTTGACCACGGCTGAGATTTTCACCTGCAATACCCTAGATAGAATAAAACTGCCCCTGTTGGAGCAAAGGACAAGGCAGAGCGTGCCATCTCGTGAGCCTCAGCAGTCCACGGGGCAGAACACACCACTAGCTGGGTAGCTAGCACGTTGCTGGGGACGGGCTGCGCAGCAGCGGCCTGCCGTTCAGCTTCATGTTGGCTCCTCGCCTCAAAATGGCGGCGCTCACTGGAATGCGCTCCCCCTCGCCCGGTGCGGGGACTCCCGCGGTGGGACAGGGCTGGGCAGGGCGCGCTGCAGGCCGGCAGCAAGGCTCGCGTCTCGTTCCTGCCGTGGATCTCCTCTGTGTCTGTCTTCTATAGACACAAGCGGCCACGCACATAGTTGCACCAGTGCCAGCTCCCGAGCACAATCGCCAAGGCCGAGGGTAAGCTGTGGAAACTGGTTTGCCTCCGCAACAATGTGAAGTGAAACAAAGTGTTCTGCTTTTCTGTACTTTATTGCTCTCAATATATGTGGTTGCTGAAACCACGCCTGCACAGCCTAAAGCCTGAAAATTGGGCACAACCCTGAAGCCACGTGTTTGGCTGGCCAGCTGCAGTGCACATACACAAAAGCCCCACCTCCCCAAAAGGCCCAGCGCTGCAGGGCAAGAGGAAAGGGCACGGGACAGGCTGCTCCTGGGCAGAGCAAGGACACCGCAAGCGAGCAGCGCGCTGGGCCACGCGGCACGGGGAGCCCTGGCACTCAGACTTCTCCCGCTGCTGTGAGAAGGGAGGCAGCCCGCCCATCCGCCCGCAAGGGCTGTGCGAGCCTGGGTGAAGCGCCCGAGTAAGTTCCGTCCAGCGGCAGGGAGCCTCGTCCTTCCTCTGTCTTCATCTTCCTCACCAGCCGCCGTCAGCCAGTCAGTCAGTCAGTCAGTCCTCCTTCTTCCCTGGAGTCCCCTAACGCTCCCACAGCACAACTAGGGCCTCCCGGCAGGGTTTGAGTGCTGCTCTCGTAAGAACTTCTGGAGGAGCGGTCTGCTGGGGGGACGAATGCCCTGGCTACGTTGCGCCCTGCTAGCTAGTGAGCAGTCCAAAAAATACTGACCGATAGCATGGCTGTCACAGCACCAACATATACACTGCCAGTTCTGCTGACTAGATAACACGCGGAAGGTGGGATCTGGAATCACAGTTTTGGGCAGAGCTGAACAATACTTGCTATTCTTTCGCCTTGTCTAGTTTCTTTGGAAATATACCTTGACAGAATCTTCTTCCAGCAGTAGGCACGATCTCAACATAATAGGACACATGAGAACAAGCAGATCCGCACACAAGGTGGCCACCTAAACCTCTGGGCTGCAGCCTGCTGAGCACAAGCTGTAGTGTGCCTACAGAGCGCAGCGCGTACCCGCGCGAATTAATCTGGAGGCATTGCTAGGTCTTGCAGCAGAGATCACCAGCGTCCTCCCTGGCAGTCAGCCAGAAGCGTGTGAAACAGCCGACAACTGCTCTCGTGACATCCCATGCAAACTAGAGAGCTTACTAATAAGAAGCAAGCATCTGCCTTTTCAAGCAGTGAAACTCAGGCACCTGGAAAATTTGCCCTACGCTGAATAGCGAATAAACTGCATACACCGAGCTGGATGGACACAGGGGTTCCCCTGTGCGTTGCAGCTGGCTGCATCTCAGAAAACTTGCGCATGCCTCCCTTGCTAATATAAGAAACTCCACTGCAGAACGAAGGTACCCCACTAGTCTAACAGGAGAGCCTCTACTACGTCTCTCAGGGAGTTCACTCACTGCCAGCCTGGCCCAAACTGAAGCGAAGGACAAAGACACAGTAACATGAACAGAGCAGCACCTTGCCAAAACTGGAGCAGGGAACACTGACTTCTCTGACACAGATTCAGACCACTACTTTCTGCTTTCAGCTTTCTGTGCATGAAGCTCACTCACCGAGGAAACTGAGTAATCCCAGGTAGTTTCCTTCTGAATCATGCCTAGTGACATTTGCTTTCTGGAAGGGATGAGACAAGTTTATTTATTCTGGTGAGAAATGTCATACCCTGCCTGCAGAACATGGGACAAGAAGCTCCTCTGCTCTATTCGGGTAGTGTGGGAGATAATCACAACCCTCCTCCTCGGAGGCTGGTGTTGCCAGGAAAATTCAGGACCTAAGAAGGGGAGCGGCTGCGCATCGAGTCATCGTGTGGCTACTTCAGAGGCCATGAATGGCATCTGCTGTGCCCTTGTGAGGATTCGGTAGCACGGCTGCGTCTTTTTTCTCTCAGGCTGGAATTGCTTTCACTGGCGGGCTGACAGAAGGGAAGAAGAAGGAAGCATATTTTGGAAATTGTATGAAACAAGTTGCCCACATCAAACTCTCTTTTCTCCTCCTCATGAGTTTTGCAGAAGGAAATAAACATTTAATGTAAACCAGCTTGCTTTGATAGCTGCCTCAGTGCCCCATTAAACATTTTCCACACCTCGGGGGAGACAAATACCAGGTCATAAATTCCAATTTGTCATGGATTTTCTAAGTCGCAGGTTGACAGAAGAAGCACTTATCACTCACTGATCAGTATGCAGACACCATTACAGTCTTTCGCAATACTCTTCAATGGACTCAGCAAGAATTAGAAAGTAGATTTAAAAAGCAAAGCCCTTCAGTTTTGAACATAAGGCTCCTAGAAAAACATTAGAAGAGATTATTTCACCAACACAGCACTTAGTAACAAAATGTAATTCCCTGCTGGATGAGTGCCACTAGTTGTTGTGATTGTAGTTATCACTATTCATCTCCTATTTACATACCATGCAAATATATACCATACTTTGTAACAGCACACCAAAAACAAAGCCCCTGCTTAGAAGAGTTTTAACACTTTTGCTCCAACGACAAATTTATTTCTATCAAATATTTATGAGCAGCAGTAATGTGTGCATCCTGGAATTATTTGGAGCAAACACTTACATGTAACTGCAAAGAAAAACTCACCCTTCCACCCTCCGACTCCAAGATAATAACCCAGAAAAGTAACCAATCAAACAAGATTTCACTGTAAGGTTGCAAATTTGTGATCTCCGGTCTCCAACCTCTGTCCCTGGGTGATGGAATGAGGAAGGGGAACAAAGAGATGAGACTACGGTGACCACCAAATTGCAAAGGTTATGCACACAAAACAGTCTTCTGCAGCCTGGGCTCTAATGCCTCTGTAGCTTCCCTCCATTTAAACCAACTAAGCAAGAGTTGGTGTGATCTTCTGAGATCCACCCTTTCTAACTTGAGCACCTGCACTGAATCTAAATTCTAGGTGACCTGTGAAACTGTCCTACTACAGTGAGTGCCTAGTTTTCTCTGTAGTCTCAAACAGCACAGGTGCCTTGCAAGCCCTCCAGAGAGAGGCCCCCGTGACTCCTCTTGGCTGAGAAACCTTCCCCCTTTGCCTATCAAGAACCGCATGCTCTTACAGGCGGACCTGCAAAATCCATCACGCAGCAACACAAGTCTGCAGTTCTCCAGCATTTCATTCCACGACATACGCTGCCAATTCAAACTCAACAGCTTCTTTCAATTTATTTGAAGAATCAGGTCTTTTCCCTGTCCACCAGCTAACTCTAGAAAGCAATAGCTTTTGAGAGACTCTACGAAACATTCAGAATTTCTACATGAAAGCTGTCTCTTCTTTCTGCGAAAACGAGCTGCATCTCCGGCTTTTTACTTGAGGTTGCATCATCCTTCGCTGTTGTGTCATCTGATAAGTTTTGCCAGCTATGAGCCACTGAGTCATTGATTCAGCAGCAGTTGTACGCGAGCAGGTCATCTGAGTCCACACCGCTGGGCCGGCGGGAGGAGGACGGCCCCGGCTGCAGAGCAGCTCTTCAGCAGCCAGCGCGGCAGGAGAGCAGCACTTTCCCCCCGTGTTCAGATTACTGACACCATCGCTTTGCATAGGCTGTTCCAGGGAACCTCGCCGTGGGCGCTGCCCTCGTGCTGCTCTTCCTAATGATCTGACACACGGCAGAACATACGTGATCTGACCCGAGTCTTCACTTGGTCACTAAAGATTATCTAGTGTAAGATAGAGGGCTCTTCTCTGCTACAGTGAAGCAAAAGGCCCTGTCTCAAGCTGCTGAGTGCAGCTTGTCATTTGCTCCGTCTGTGCTCGAGCGCTGCTGCTGGTGTTTGAAGTGGTTCTTTCAGTGGGGTGGGCGGCTGGCTGGAAAGGGGGGCCCGCGACAGCGCGGAGGATGAACCCCACACAGCCCTCTTGCAGATCTACGGCCAGCAAGGGGAGAGTCGCTGCTCCCCGGCAGCTGCACAGGACTGCAGCGGTGTCCATCAACCTGCCCTACCTACAGAAGCATCTGTACCAAGGGCAGCATCTGCATCAAAGTCTGCACCGCTGACACCACCAGGAAGTGGCAGGAAGAGAGAGTCAGTCTGGCTTGGTCAAAAGGTAGTAGAACTGACACAGTGATCAGCATAAAGCGGATGTGGAGAGAAAAGCTGTCACTTACTGCTTCCCTATGTGACATCTACACTTCAGCACCCTTCCAGAAACAAAGAGTCTGAGGAAACAAAGTCACATCCAATTCCTTGTGCTTCTCCTAGATGACACCTTTTGGAGAAAACAGCTTTTCTGAACTCGCACCTAGAGACTTCCATGACCTTGATACAAACTGCTCAGTCCTGGTTCCCGGCTTCCAAGATTCAGCTCCAGAAGTCACATGTTAGTGAGAATCTTCATTTTTATCTGCAAAAACATCAAGTTTCTAGTCCCATCTCACCCACTGGGGCTGCGGGATGTTTGAAAAAGTGATTTTGTGAAGTTGAAATTAAGGATAAAAATGAAGAAAAAGCAGTCAGTTAAAGCCATATAAGCAAATCATTTTAGCTACCTGTTTTGTTTTTCCTTTTTAATTGCAGAAGGGGAGCTTTTCCCAAGGACTGACTGAGGGGGGAAATAGTCAAGCTGCTATCAGGAACTAGGCTTCTCCAGACAGCTGTAACGAAGCATTGTTCATCTCTGCTCCTAGCCAGAAAGCTGTATTTGAATAGCTGACAGAGTTCCTCAGCTTCCACTTTCATTGCCCTACAGGGAATAGGCCCACACTGCACCTTTTGTGCAAATGCAAAGGCTATTCAAACTATTCCCAAATTAATCCATGCAAATGCCACTCAAAAGTAACCCAACTTCTGCAGCAAAAGGAACAATTTTGAATTTTACTCTGGCACAGCATAAGCACTACAAAGGGCAATGCACTTAGCTGGGACACCCAAAATGGTACGAGTGATACTAAGACCAAAGGTACACCTTTTCTCATCATCATGTCTACCTTTTCAGCAGCAGACAGGGATATGGAAAATTGCAGAGGGGAGAAACTTTCCAGAATTAACATTCCAGTACTGGTATTTTGAACAGTTTCTAAAACAGGTACTTCTTCTTGCTTTTCAAACTGGGAGACATGGCAGCTTATTTCTAAACTGGTTTTATTTGGCAGGGGCCAGATTAACCATCCACATTAGCACTATTTTATTTTTGTGCAAGCACAGTCCCTTACCAGCCCTCCTGCTGCCCGTCTCCTTTAATGCCAGAAGCGTTCACAGAGTTAAGGACAGCTACAAGCAAGCAAGGCGCCAGGCAGAGCCTTGGGCTAGCGATGCCCACATACGTGATATAGCTGGGTTACATTCATTTTAGTTTGCAGAAAGAAGACCGTTTTACTTGTGTTCCCAAGCATGCACATCTAGTGGCAGGGGAATATCCCACGGTGAGATTTCATGTGTGACAATGAGTTTGTAAAATAACAAACTGAGCCTGCTGCATGTTGAAAATGCAGACTATTCTGAGTTCTTTTTAGCATTTTTTTCACACACCTTTCCTGAAATAGGAGAGTTGCGCTCTGCCTTCTTGCTTACGTCAGCCCAGAGGACCCCTCCCAGACAGCCTGTGGAATCGGAGCGTAAGCTTCTTGGCACGTGTTTCTTTTCTGTTAGATCTACGCATCAGAACCAGAAATGAAACCTACTCTCTTGGAAACTACGTTCCTCTCTCAGTCCCCCAAAAATCTTAGCCTGAGCTACTATGAGGTGACTACCCTGCACAGAGAGGAAAACAGAAGTTCTCCAAAGGTGGATTCTTAGATAAATGTTAATGCAAAAGATATTCCAGTCTGATTTAAGGATAACAAGGATGTGGTCTAAACCTATAGCTCAGATCACTGAAACAACAAAACTCTGAAGGAGATAAATGACCTAGCGCTCCAACCATAAGCTTTGGGAGATAGCAAAGTCACAGGGAATGATGACACTTGAGACGATTCACTTAAAGTACACGTTCAGTGAAGGGACTGCCTCACCTTCCCTAGAAATGCAAAGGGAGCTCAGGCGTTCTAATCCATGTCACGAAACCTCACACTTTTAACTCGAATGCAGAAGCCTCCAGCCTCTACTCTTTGCGCAGCAAAGATTTATTAGCAGATTACTTGAGTGATGTCTCACATTACTGAAACCAAATTAATGCCTGAAACTACACACCAGTGTAACTGGCCGCCTGCACTGGGAAGTGTTTGCATAAAGGCTTGCGAATCAAGCAATGATTGCGATGCTTGCTATCGCTTTCTGATGCACTGTCCCTCCTCTAAAACATAAAACGCTACAAAGCCTGGCACCCGTACATATAGACCTATATTTAACTGTTGCTCACTCATAAATCTGCAATGTACTGTGGAAGTCCCACTGATCGGAGTGAGTCCGCTTTCATCCAAAGGCACTGGGCTTTAGGAACACCTGCAGCTCTGGGGAAAGAGACCGGAGATGCCAGCTCCAAGGACAACTGAGAGTTTCTCCTCACGTCCCCTCGCCCAGGTCCCTGTCCCCAGGGCCCAGCCTCACCTGCTGTACACCAGGCACTCCATGTGGTTGATCTCCTTGTCGGAGCGGTAGCGGCTGTAATCCTCCCACAGGTCCTTGATGGCCGTGACTGCCAGGATGAACAGCACGGGGGCCAGGGCCAGCTCCGGCTGGAAGGCGTTGACGGCCGGCGCGAAGTTGAGCAGCGCGATGAAGACGAAGTAGACGTTGGCCAGGCGGTGGAACTGCTCGAAGAGGTTCTTGGGCAGGAAGGAGAGGGCCGTGTACTTGGTGGTCTTGAGGCGGTTGCTGGCCAGGGAGGTCCTCTTGGACTTGTCCGCCTCGGCCTCGGGTAACAGCAGGTTGGAGCGCACCAGCCGCGTCTTGCTCTCCTTCCTCCTCCTCCGCCTCCTCTTCCTCTGCCTCTCCTTCCCCTCCAGCCGCACCTGGGGCGCTCCCTCGCCTCCTGCAGCGCCCTGGGACATCTCTGCCTCCCTCGGAGCCGCTCTCGCCCGGGACGGGGCGCAAAACGGCCGGGGCAGCGCGGGTAGCTCCCACCCGAGG